>JAUUDW010050724.1:0-16653 GCA_032361385.1 Panulirus guttatus
CACACACATTTTTGAAAAAAAAATTAGGCACATAGCACTTGAGATGATTATTGTTTTAGATACTTAACGTGTAAAGTTAAACATATCTACAGAATGTTAGTGATCAACTTTTGAAAAATACTGTATTTTGAAGGGAAAATATTGTGTCAGGAAAAATATAAGTAAATGAAAAAAAAATATTACAGCTAAAAATGCACAGTTGAATGATGAATATATGTATCCCTAAAAATTTAGAAAGGGATGATAAACAATATAATTCTGTTCATATGAAGTCATAAAAAAGAAATTGATTAAAGATACAAAGCTTACTCCATTAGTACACACACCTTCACCATATGTATGGTTATTCTCATGGTAGTTATTTAAAGACATTACATTGCAAACCTTAACTTTAATCTTTTACAGTCCAGTCGTATTAATGACAAACTGATTTCTGGACCCCCTTCTCATTTTGGATATTCCTTGGCTTTTCAAAAGTCCATTTCATAGACTGTGCTTTTGGGTGGCCTTTGCATACTCTCTTGAGTTTCAAGCCCTTTTTGGTTGGTAATACTTAAGAAAATTATACCAGAAAGTAAGAGATTTTTTAAGGCAGGTGGCTAGCAATGTGTACATACTCTCCCCCTTCCACAGTCTTAAGAGATACTAAGGAGTTTTCAGAAGAAAAGCTTACCACACCATAATGTAAGATACCAAATGTTATTTCTTGTAGATAAGCATATGAATTACCTGTAGCATATGACAGGTCAGAATGGGATGGTTCACATGCAGGATGGTGAGCAGAGGTAGGGCCATGGAGCTTGGATAGGGTTAAAAACCACCTTAGAATTATTGGATGCTGCTATTCAACAATTGCCTTATGGATTTGTTTTTCTAGAAAGTATGTATGTGTTTAGATTTTTCTTTTACAACATTGAAAAATCAATTCATATGGTTCCCATAAATATGTAAACTTTTATACCTTTGTCAGTATGGAAAGGGAAATATAGTGTTTGGTTTCTACATGCTTATGTACATAAAACAGGTAAATGTGCTTCTCTGCTAAAACCCGTGTTAAGTTTTCTCTTAAAAGGCATTGTTTACAGCAGTCTTGAAACTGTCTGAGGATGCATCTGAGTGTTAATGTCATCACCTGAAAATAATTCATATAACTTTGTTGTTCTCTCATCCCTGGTCAGGTGTTTACAGTTAAGTTTGTTGGTAGGGGAAATATTTCTTGAATCCTTGTTGATCGATTCTGATAAACTGCAAGTTCTAGTTAGCTCAAGTCCTTTTACAAGAGGGATTACTGTTTATCACATATATTTGCTTTATTGTGAATGCGTAATCAAAGCACAGGTTTTAGAAGCATATCTATATCATGATTATTCCTGCTGTGGATGTTGTTTTCTTAATTCTATAACCATGTGACCTCTTTCATGGGGCACATGCAGCTTCAAGGCTTGCTGCAGTCAGTAACAGGGAAATGTTGGACTCCTTTAGGATGAAAAGATCTATGACAAGATTGCTTTCTTTTTTGTCCATTTACGATGATACAACCTTTTCAAAGGTGGCTTTTCACTCTCAGTGTAACACCATGGTAACACTTGCATGTAATGTAAGGTTACATACAGAATTTTGTCATTTACTATACATCCTTTCACTGTCATACATTGATACCTATTAGTACTCAAAACATTAGTGGGCAAATCATGCATGTTTACTAGATACATGAAATGTCATCAGTTGTTTCTTTTAATGAACAGGGATGAGCAAGAGATCAAGGGTTACTTCAGTAAATATACAATCTTAAAAGTAGTTGGAAAGCAGAGAAAGACAGATAGATGGAGGAGAGGGAAGTGGTGAAAGTGAAATGGGTAACAGCAACCTGAGAGTGTAGTTTAAAAATGTTATGTGTGAATGTAATCATAGAAGGGTAGTGTAGAAAACTCCTCATGACAGTGCTTCCATGGGTGACTGATGCTAATTAATATAATACCTACACGGCACTAATGGTTATCCTCTCCCAGTAAAACTGATGAAACTCAGACCCACTTCATGCTGCCCGTCATTACTTGTATAAAGGATATGGAATTCATGGTATTGTATGTAAAACTGTGTACATTAAGAGATAAAACAGTTGAAAATTGTATTTTTGTAAAGATGAAGTCTTGAAATTGTAATGAACCTAAAAAATAATCATATTATGTAACTATCTTCTGTTGAAGATCAAATATTTCTAAGCTTATGGAGAGCCAGTGCACTTATCTCCATACTATTTAACTCTGCAAAAGTCTGTTTTACTACTTGCATACAGTATTACAGAATCTTAATGCTTGTTATGATACATGTGCCTTCACTTATTAGTTAGTATGAACTGTGAATCCAAAAGTAAAGCAGACATAAGCCATGCCAATTTCTTTAATGTTGGGAAGTCTTCAATGTTGTAACCACTTTAAGGCAAATTATTTGAGACTCAGGTTATAGAGAAGAGGATAGTAAACATAGATGAATGTAAGGGCAGAAAATTATTTGGCCTTGTAAAGCACAGAAGTAATTATTCCTGCTTACAACTTATGACTATTGCTGTGGAAGCTTTCACATATTTAGTAGGAATACTGTCACTAATAACTGTAAGCTATGTGAAAACTGGACCCCTTTCCTTGGTCATATTAAAAATATATACTGGTAATGTTAATTATTCAGTGGCTGTGCAGAATGATATCAGTGTTTGTCCAGTTAGCATGTAGCCAATAAAGTGTAACAAAGAACTAGTTGGATCATTATAGCTGGGTATATATGAACCTTGACTGTTTAGTTCCATAAGGTTCTGTGCACTCAAATATAGTGAGTAGAGGAATGTCAAATGTATATCTTGCTCTTTCTTTCAATTCGTGGCACTTGGGTCTTCGTATCATGCAGTGAGTATTTTAATTGAGTGTATTTATTGAAGATGGATTTGTATAATACACATTATATATTTTATGATAAACAAGCACATTTTCTTAGCATGTGATGAAGTTTTGTCGTGTTTAGCAGAGGGATAGCATATTGCAATGATAATAGAAAAGTCCCAGACTCAATTGTGGATGTAAGGCAAATTTGATAAAAGGTTCAGGTACTTATTCATGACAAAGCTTATCGCCATCTTATGAATTCCTTGGCTTCCCAGTTGTTTTTCTCTTCAGTTTACATACAATCTTCTCCAACCTTCTTCAGTTTCTACATAACCTTGCAGACCATGGTATGAAAGTCTTCTCATATGTAGATGACCTCACAGTCACATGACAGCACCATGACCAACTGTCTGCAGGCAGATATTATAACAGTCAGATTGAAACCTGAAATATTCAGCCTTTCAAGTCTGGTCACCTCACCTAAAGAAGTACAGATAGCTGATAGAGAAGATCCAGAGGAGAGCAACTAAGATGGTACCTGAATTAAGAGAACTGAGTTACAGGGAAAAGCTAGATGCCTTAAATTTGCTCACCTTGGAAGAGAAAAAGACTCAGACAGTTAATAGTTCTTTGAGATATGTAGGTATTGGGCAGCCAGAGGACAAGAAATGAAGTTAAGCAAGTAATTTGTAAAAAAAGATGTGATGTACTTCTGTAGGAAAAGCAGTGGATGAATGAAACAAAATAAATGAAGTCATGGTAAATTCAGACAGTAAACAGACTTGAATCTAACCTACACTCCACCATAACCCTGATTGGTCAACCAGTTGTACTTAAGAGAACTTTAACCATACTGGGCATTACATATGACACAAAGCATTTAGTCCCCACACCTCATACACAAACACGATGCCATAAACAAACTAGTTTCCTACAGGACACCTTCTGTTATGAATTTTGGACAAGGAAAAGAAATTTGCTATCCTCAACTTAACTCGAAATATCTCATCTGCCTGTAAGACAAAAATAGAAAAAAGATGTGAGCCACTTCAGTCAAGGCTCTCAGAACAGAGTCTAGCTGCTTTGCGACCACAAAAATTACTAACAATGTAGTCTCCTTCCAATATGCCCTCTGCACTCTGTTCTTTGCAATAGTACTAGACCCGTCTGACCCATACCACCCCACAACTAACCACCAATTCTGAAGTCTCCTCTCCCCAACAAATGTGAGATTGGCAAAACTTCAGCAAGCTTTAATCATCTGGCCTCCAAAGTCACCAGTCAAACACCCCTTTAAAACTGCTTCCCAAGCATTTGAGGTATACTTCCTCATCTGCAATTTGGACCACCCAGCTCTCCAACATAACACACCATTTTATCATATCACAAGTTCCTTCATGCCCAAGATGTATTTTTCACAATGAAAACACAGAATTCTTACTACAAATATAACTAAATTTCATGACCTTTTGTTCTTCCAGTAAATGGAACCCTGTCGTATGGACTCTTGGAGCTGGAATATACCCTTTCATTACTTACTCGATCAAACCACCTCACACCATATATTGTCCTCAAGCATTTCATTTCCAACACATCTACCTTCTCCCACACAACCTTATCAATAGCCCATGCCTTGCTACCATGTAATATTGTTGGAACTACTTATCCTTCAAACACACCCATTTTTGCTTTCCAAAATAACGTTCTTATTCATGTTACTGAACTATATCAACCCTTCAGGTTACTGAACTATACCAACCATTCATGTTACTGAACTATACCAACACTTTATGTTAGTGAACTATACCAACGCTTCATATTAGTGAACTATACCAGCCTTTCATGTTCCTGAACTATATGTCCCCTTCTCTCCGCACATTCTTCATCGCTCCTAGAACCTTTGCCCCCTCCCCGACCCTTTGCCTCACTTCTGCTTTGATGTTCCATTCACTGCCAAGTCCACTCCAAGATATCTAAAACATTTCACTTCCTCCAATTTTTCTCCATTCAAACTTACATCCCAACATCCCAACTAACTTGTTTATATGAAAGCAAACTAACGTGCAAAATGATCTGATAAATTCTTTGACTGTGCTGATGT
The DNA here is from genome assembly GCA_032361385.1 of Panulirus guttatus. Taxonomy (NCBI): domain Eukaryota; kingdom Metazoa; phylum Arthropoda; class Malacostraca; order Decapoda; family Palinuridae; genus Panulirus; species Panulirus guttatus. The sequence continues at coordinate 4,978 of JAUUDW010050724.1, forward strand.
CATATGTTCAACATTTAAATACATATATGAAAGTTATCATGCATTGAAACATTGGGAATTAGTGTACTTGTCATCTGCTTTACATGGAAGAAACAACCTATATGATTAGAAAAAGTTGAAAACAAAGCATGTAGATATTACTCCTTGATTCAATCGAAATCTTGCATTATTCAAATTCGTACGAGTCATATAATATTCATTTCAGGATGGATCACCAGCCTCTACCCAATGTCACAAGTGGACCATTATCACCAGAACTTCGTTCTGCAACATCTCAGAAGCATGAGTTGTCCTCGGTGATTGATCTAAGACCAGTGGATACTGGTATCCAGTCAATGAATAATGAGATACAGCCAGTCCAAGAAGACATCCAGCAGGTAACCCAAGACATGCACAGAGTCAGTGGACAGTTGCACCAAGTTAATAATACCATATCAGTTGTTGGAGATGAATTAACATTAACTGATGATGATATCCAGCAAGTTAATGAAGATCACACTCAGGTTTCTGATCCTCTTGCTGTGAGTAATGAAGACACTTTAACCATGGATGGTGAGATCTCAGATATGGAGCGAAATCAAGATGTTCAAGTTATAACTCACCAGGTAAATATAATTCTGGATGTAGAACATGACTGTACATTTTTCATGCCTCTACTCTGAGGTTGCTTCATGTTTGCTAAAGTAATTTGAAATTACTTTGTTAGGCTAGTCTGACATGTTTTAGTTGATAGAGGAGGAAACAATCCAATGACTTTTATAGACTTAAAGAAATCTCTTTCCCCAGGCCAACTTATTAGAAGATCCATCTGAAGTTCTTGGTGCAAACAAGAATATCAAACTCCCTAGTTTCCCCAGTCAACAGACACCTCATGAGGCCCATGACCCCCAAGACCTACAGCTCGGCAGCATTACTAATGGTGGTGGAACTTTACCCCTAGACACACAGCACTATTATGAGAGTCTTCACCCTGCTCCAATAATGGTTTATGAAGTTCCGGCTGGTAACATTGTGCCTTTTGATTCTTTAGTGCCTGTTCCCTTGGCCAAAGGTATTGGAGAGAAGAATAGTGATGCTGTGGATTTATTGCAGGCCTCTGTTAACGAAGCAATATACACTCACCCATCTCAGGATATGTCTCATCCTTTATATGTTTTGCATCAACCTCAGAAGAAGGAACCTAATTCAGAAGGAATGGTTATAGAACAGATTAATGCAGGTGATGGAGTAAGTCCAAACATTGTTCTTGAGAACAGGGATGGTAGCAACTTCACAAAAGTAGGTGATCATTCTTCCAATATGATGCCAATAGGGACAGAGTTTAGTCTGATATCAACTTCATGTTATGACAATTCTGTTACAACTGTAGCAAATATGGCACAGCTTTCTATGTCAGCAGTGTATCACACCTCTACGGACACTGACAGTGAAGTTGCATTAACCCTTGCTAGTCTTGGGAATCCAAAAATTGAGAAAATGGACAGAGACTGTGGTCATAGCCATAATTCAGAACATTCTGATGTTATTAGGGCAGCATCCATCATATCTGGTGTAACAGATCACCAACAATTTGATAATATTGATCAGCAGACCAGTAATAGCTTAAAGGAAGAAATGGGCAAAAAGGACCAAAAACCTACTCTTGTACTCAGAAGCAGAAGAAGCAGAGGCACAACTAATCAGCATCATCAAGACATGTCCACTGATGATACAAAGAAAGTTAGCAAAAGGAAGAAGAAAAAGGAAACAAAAATCGTTCCCTTTCCTAAGACAGAAGAGGGTGACAACTTCATAATCCCAGACAGTGTCCTTTCAGTTAGACAGATATCTGCTCCATCAATCACCATGCAGAATGAATCACAAAAAGAGAATCTCTTGGGTCAGTTGCTCAAGGCCTCAGAACACTGCGAACCAGCAACTCTTATACCTGAGGGTGTTGTAGATGATGTCATACCAGCTGTTGGCTACCGAATAATGGATATGACAAATCTTAGTGAGATGATAAGAATGATGCATCGATGTACAGGTTCCATGGGAACTATTGTTATTCAAGAACAAGCTTCACTTCGGGAAGGGGCTGTCTCTCAGCTTAGTGTTATTTGTACTGGTTGCCAGGTATGTGATGCTCAAGAATGTTTTTTGTTGTTGAATGTTATCTTAAGTCATTGTTACTGTATAATTAATTTAATTAGAATAAGTATTTAAATTTTTTTTCAATAGCTTAGTACAGTAATATGTAATAAAAAAATTGCTTAGAAAAGTATAGGACTAAGCAACTTTTGAGAGTATAACTCTCTCAGACTCCTATAGAGTCAGTGAATTTTAAAGGTGTATTTGCTCAGGCATGGTAGGACCAGGCTTGATTTGCAGTATAAGTAGTCAGCATACAAGCAGAGGTCATACTTTCCTCACTGATAACTGTTCAGTGGTTATTAACCGATGATGCATAGTGATACTTTCATCCATGATTGTGTGTCTTTGGAAGAAGGTTATTAGGGGTGCTGTGGAACTTGGTTCTGGCTGGTTACTTCCAGCCAGAACCCAATTTTTTTAGAGTTCTAGTTCCAATGAGTACTTCAACAAAATAAGTGAGGGGAAGTGGAACCTTTTGTTTTTTTTTTTTTTTTTGTGTGTGTGTGTGTGTGAAGTAAAGATTGATGATAGGAATTATGGGTATGTTCTTTCATCTGGTGATGTCAGCCATTGTCTAAAATCAACCAAACAAGATCTGAATATGAGGGAGAGTTATTTGCATGTGGAACAGCTCTGTACTTATCCTGTCTTTTGCACATGTGGTTATCACTTGTTCTTGCTCCACCATGCGTTGCCACTTTCTACAGTTATCTGGTATTCAGAATAAGCAGAAAATATATTCACTGTGTACGATATCAATTCTTCACTGGAGCAATTCAGAAAATTTACAGACCACAATAAAGTAAGCTTTAAAGTTACATTGGCCCTTGCTTTCTGACATTTCGTTGATTCAAGATAAATATTGAAGTCAATACTTGAAAGATCACACCCAGAAATCTAATAATCATTTTTTCATAACCAAAATTTTTTTACACACACACACACACACACTCATACACATGCACACAAAGTAGAAAATGCAAGTTTCATTGCATCATGATGCAGTGATGCCCATTTATACAGAATATTGAATATATCAGCAATCTTTCCATGTCCTAGCTACTGCACAAAGTAAAAACCATTTAAAATTGTATTTTCTTCCCAGTCATCATTACCCATCAGTACTACAACTGTTTATATTAAGATGCCTTCAGATCTTAGTGATTTATTACAGACACATTGTAATGGTTTAGTGTCATCTCATTTATGGCTGCAAGGCCAGTGCCATGGGTCAGTACACCAGCTGTACTTTCCTTTATTCAAAGGGGAAAATAGCTAGAATAAGATATTACATAACCTAATATTTGTATGTTATATTTTGTTTAGAAATAACTTCGTCTCAGTGTTTTCTTTCTTGAAAAGTTCCTTTCTCTGTATGGGCAACAATATAGAAACATGGCACATCTTGACACGTAAGGTTCAGTATACCAACATGAATTTCATTTTCTTTTGTACATGTAATATTCCATGAAATGTAAAGCATTCTACCCTAGTGAACTTGATATAGTTAGCTATACTAAATTTCTCTGTCAGTGAAAACTGTGGTAAGGAGACATACAGTTAGGTGTTGGGTACTCAACAGCCAACTATTGACACTCTTCCTTGATTTCCAGTCCATGAAGATCGGTAAGCAAAATTGTATCCTGTGTGATAAATAATGTTCTTGATGTATTTAATTTCCATGACTTCAGGCAGATGTTGTGACTGCCATTTTCAGGCATATGAAGACATAAGGTGATGATTGTTCCTTTTAAAGATATAGTTTTTTATTACATTTATTGTATATGATTTATATTGACTTTCAGGTACAAACTAGACATACCTGGCATTATATCAAAAGGCAACCAAAATGAATGAATAGATGAAATGGGAATATAGTGACACGGTAAAGAATGGTAGTGGCCAGCAATAACTTGTTCTCGCTGGTGATTCAGGCGAGAACTTTTTTCAGTTCCAGTCAGTTATATGTTTATGGCCAGAACTTGAAATTTTGGTTCCAATACATTCCTAAGAGTTAGATGGGTGACCCTTATCTTGTTAACCCACATTCTATTTTGAGGGAGTTTCTTAGTAGACATTTACAGAGCAGATGATCTTGCTCCAACTAACTGGCTGTTAGCCACATGATTGCTCAAAAGCTCTTTAGTTTGCCATCAAGTTCATGAAAACTTCATCAACCTGAAACAGAGTTTTCTGGGCCTTAGGTGAGACAGTCCTAGGATACACTTCCTCCTGCCTGTTGCAATTGTCGCTCGGACATCTGGAGAATAATATCTGTTATTGGCTGTTAAGCACCAAACATGCAGTAGGGGGGATAGTATGTTGTCTGTTATTACTGGAATTAGTAATATAGAAGACAGTTTTTTGTCTGATTTTGTATAACAAGCTCTTGATGAATGTCAGAATCCAAAGTAACTCATTTTATCCCATCTGAAGCTCAGAAGTGTCTTTCAGGCTCAGTACTTTATTTTCCTTTCATGATGAAATTCTTTGTATTTTAGAGAGGCCGTACTTCTAAAACTAACCAAAATCAAATGATATCAGGAAGGAGCAGTGTGTGCAACAAGCAATAGGACATCACCTACAGGCCCCTGGGACATCAATGCAAGAGTAGAACAGCTGACAAAGGAATTCAACATTAAAGAGGACCAAGTTCAACGTATGCTGGAAATCCTTGGAATTTTTTACCGTCCCTGCGACCCATCCCTTCAGCCTACAACACAGCCAATGGTAGTTATTTTTATGGCAAAGATTGGATCATTTATTTATTTTCATACATACAGTATGTATCCCCCTGTATACCATATCACCCCAGTTCACTCTGTCCCATTGCACATCTGATGTATGTGAAAAGTGGAAAAGCTTGGAATGTTGGTAGGATAGGCAGTGAGATGTGTAAACGGAGGAGTTGAATCTGTAATTAAATGGATCTGAAAATGTGCATGGAAAAGTCATAATGTGTCTTATTATTAGTTAGGCTCTACCCAAGATGATCCTGGCAGAGCCAGGACCTCAGTTTTTCTCTTCTTCATGGTCTGGAATTTTAATCAAACAACCAACACGAGTTCATGACCATCTTGACCACTTTTCCAACACATTCAACAACTTTTTTACTTTTGACCCTTCCTGTTATGGGTACACTATTTCTGCCTCTTTGGAGTTCTCTGACCCAGTATTATTTCTGTCATTCCTAATTATGCATGTTTACCCTCTCTTCAACTTTGGCACCTTAATAGAATTAGGCATTCATCTGTGCTTGGCTTTCATACTGATTTTCTATGAGACAGGTACTGCTTTGCTGGCTATGGTGCCCTATATTGTGCTGAATGCATATCGGAGGTTATCTTCGCTGAGTTTGACCCCTACATGCCATTTTCAACTAAATCTTTCTCCCCATTATGGTTTCATTGCTCATGCCTGTTGTTAATGGATGGAGCATACCATGCTATGAAATCTTTCCCATCCCTTCAATCAATCTTGACTTTCATTTCTGCTTGGAATCATTGCAAAGCTGTTCTTCATAAAGTCAAGTACACCTTCATATAAAGTAAGTGTGCTGATTTGATGACTTCTACTGTATGGTCCTTAACCAAAAGACATTTCCAAAAACTTATGTCTCAACTTTTCCCCTTCTTTTCCAAACATAATCAATCCGTAACTAAGTCTTCAATTGACAAAGTTCCTCTATTTAATACATTATTATCCTCAACTTCAGCTTCAGATGATTCTGCTTCTAATCCTTCATTCCCATCTCCTCCCAATGAATGTATGCCATCTTCCAAAATTTCCCAATGCAAGGTCTTCTGAGTATTCTCCCAGCTCCAATTGAACAAGGATTATGGCCTAGGTGGTATACCTTCTCCAGGCCTAAGGGAGTGTGCCTCTGAGCTAGCTCCAGTCCTTACCCACGTGTTTCACCTCTGTCTTAAAACCCAGACCTATATGTTCCCTTCGAAGCTTGCCTTGGTCAAGACTTTGAGTACACCTAGCCTCAAAATGCAGAAGGGTGAAAAGCATGCATGGGATAGAGTGAATTGGAACAATGTGGTGTACAGGGGTTGACATGCTGTCTATGTACTGAACCAAAGCATGTGAAGTGGTCAGGGGAAACCATGGAAAGGTCTGTGGGGCCTAGTTGTGGATAGGGAGCTGTGGTCTTGGTGCATTGCACATTCCCCACGTATACCACATTGCTCTAACCTGTACATGCCTTTTACCCTCTTGCATTTTAAGGCTATGAGCCCTCAAAATCTTTTTCACTCCGTTCCTTTTCCTTGGCCCCCCAATTTCTGACATATATATCCTCTTTGTGTTACTGGACTCCACGTGTCCATGGTTTTATTAAGAATGACAAGTCACCTTTGGCAAGGCTGTATTATTAGGAGTACAACCTCGTCAAAAAACTTCTTACTTCATGGGGACTCTGCCTTTCCCTGCTATTGGAAGTAATATAGTATTGGGCTGCTGAAGGCTTTAGAAAGGTCCAGGGTAACACCAGGACTCATTTAATAGAAATTAGTCTTGGGGTGATTATGTAAATAAATAATTAAATGAATAGATAAGTACACACACTCAGGTGTTGCCATACTCCACCTGCGAGAGATTACACTGTAAGTGAAAAGTCACCTTTTGCAAGGCTTTACCGCTGGAGGTACAGTTTCATCAAAGAACTTCTAACTCCAAAGGAGTCCATATTTCCCTGTTGCAGGAGCCTCTGGAAAGAGCTCCTGGACAACACTACGAACTCTAGAAACAGTCCTGGAGTAATTATGAATGAACGAATGAAAAAGACCAACGTCTCCTCTTACATCATCCCTACACAAAATGCTTCCATTGCGTCCGATCCCCAGTGATTCCCTTGACATCTTCCTCTGGAACATCCCGTAGCCATGGCCCTCTCGTTATATCCATCCATCTCATCCCCGATCTGCCTCTCCCATCGGACTTTCTACTGTGCTGCTGCATACCTACTTGTTACTCGATTTCTTCACACAATATTTAGTCTTATTCGTTCCAACTCTTGCCGGCTACAATACTGATCCATACACACTTGGATTTCACATCCATACATCATCATTCACGTAAGTAACTCTGTGTGGATTTCTTGCTCATTATGTGCTGAAATTTCTCCCTCCAGTGTATGCAACTCCATATTTTCTTCATTGCATATGACTATTCTTTCAACCTCAGCTTCCGCCACAACCATCTTACCAAATTTTGACTCTCTGATACTTAAAGTCGCTCGCATCTTCCAGTTATTCACCATGCAGGCTACTTTTGCACTAGAACTTTTCATTTATTCGCATTTGCTGTTGCCATCCTTCTGCATGCGTCCTTGAAACGACCTAGGTTCATCATGTCATCCAGCTCCTCATGTCTGTTATAGCTAACATTAGCAGAATCATCTGCATACCGCAAACGTAGTGACTTCCATCCTGTTCCTCCCTGATCAAGTATCACGCTGTCATCACCCCATCCCGTTCTTATCTTACGCGATTCCCAACACGCAGAAACACTAGATACCCAACGGTGAAATCAATGAACCTTGATCCATTCCCATATTTATATTCCTTTGACCGCTCGCTCATATCAACATTTACTCTTGCACTTATGCACGTCTTCCACTACTGAAGCTACGAAAATTATTACGAAAGGTCTTACATATACATCATACAGTGTCGGAACTTCCCAGGGAGCTCTAGTATTCCCTTAATTATATGCAAATTTTTCTTTTTTAAATCAATAGATGCAACAAACATCACCGTTTTCTCTAGAACTTCCCCCAGTACTTATCTAAGTTATAAAAAAATATATTTGTCTGCATACCTTCCCCTCATCGTATGTTATCAGGGTAATCAGTCACTCGAGGAGACTGGTATCGGAGGTATTACCGAAAATAGCCTCCATCTCAAGCGTTGAAACACTGCTATCAAATGGTCTTCATATATCCAGTTCATAAACAGACGAAAATAGAATCTTATCTAACAGCTTGCTCTGGGAACACTGTAGGTGGTATAGTACTCATCAGAATGTTCTTTCGAGATGTTCACTCGTGAATCAAATCTGTCCGTGTGTTCTTTGTGTGTGTGTGTGTGTATGTGTGTGTAAATGTAACCTATATATTTCTCTGGACTCTCTTGGGCACGAATGTTCCTATGTCTTTCTCTGGATTCCCTTAGGGCCCAACGAACGGTACATCCAACTGATCATAAATATGAACCTTGAAGTTATTGTAACACAACGGTTCAAATCTCGAGTGCAAACGGAGCTCCGACCCTTGAACCACAATGGAAGGAAGCTCATGTATGATGGCGTGGCCTTTGACTTGACCCTGATGGATGAGGCCGAAAGCCAAAAGTAAAATATCATACCCAAGGGTATTTTATACTTCTTAATAATTGGTTTTATAATCACCTGTGTCTTCAGCCGGCGAGTCAGATCTCCCAGCAGGCCTTGGACGGCAAGATTAATAAAAGAAGTGAGTTTGGTATGTTCTTCGATCGCCCTCGTCTCCGATGTGGGTAGATGTGTAGTCTCTGGTGTCCCGGCCTCCCTCAAATATGGACCGAGTTGCTCAAAGATGCATCATAAATCTCCCGCTTCCATGCCTCGTAGGGCTGATCCCATTGTAGAGTTCTGCGAGTTTCGGTGGCTTGACAGACTCTCCCGCCGGTGCTAATTGGGTCAAGTTCACGTCATATTTCAGTCTCCAGTGTGCAGGATATTGCTCCTTATAAGTCCACAACACGCCAGCTGCGGTGTGGCGCCCGTTGTTAGACCCCCATTTCTGCCAGGACGTTGTGCAATATCCTGAGTTGTGGGCTAAGTTTTGGGAGATCATACCCCACAGGGCGTGTAGTGGAGTCGGCAAGGACTCCATAAGTGGGCAGTATGCACCCATAAGTGATAGCGTATACGCAAGCGTTGGGCTAGTGTATACACAAACCTAGTATTAGTGTATAAGTAAGAGTGTTGGTGTATAAGAAAACTTAGTGTAGTCGTATACGCAAATGTAGTGTTAGCATATACGCAAGAGGGTTTTAGTGTGCATGCAAGCCTAATTTTAGCATGTACACAAGCGTAGCATATACGCAGGCAGAGTTTTCGTATACGCAGGCACAGTGCTGGCGAATACACAAGCATACACACAATGCTAGGATGCTAAATGTGAATCCATGATTATGTATAAAGGCGTCTAAAGCTAGGGCAACCGACGCACATCACTGCATTGATGGGGAGCTATTTGTCGGCACGTTCATGATGGCTTACCGTCTGCTGAAGCGAGAGTCTGGAGGAGATGAGGAACCGTTATTAATCTTGAGCCTTGTTTATTGCCGCACAAAAAAAGGAAGCAGAGATTATTAGAAAACGGGCTCGTGAGGGACAGCAACATCCTTGAGGCCTGCCGTCGCTAGGTCCACCTGGAATTAGGGCTAGAACGACAGTTTTTTCTTTTTAAAAAATATTTCCGTCAGAACAGATGCTTCTCCCCTGGGAAGATTCACCAGCAGGATATCACGGGAGTAATGGTAGCTCAGCCAGTCAGCACCAGGCAGTGTTTAGCTGTCTGCCAAAGATCAGCAATACTCGGATGGCTATGGACGATATCAAGAGCTTATAACTTCATCATGCAACAAACAATAAAGATATATACAAACTAAACCGCAGGTAATACTGTAGGATATTCATTACCTCAACTTTTGCTGCAGAACCACAAAGGACACTTAAGTCAATATTCAAACTGATTCAGAAATCAAGAAATTTTCAGTCTGCGAACTTAATCGTCGCCGACGATCGTCTTTTGTTTTGACAACAGCATAAGAGAATTGTTTACATTTCATTCCCATACGATCGCAGGGTTATCGCCGCACCAGTGAACTGTTTCCCTTCATCAAGCTTCACAATTATTCGCCTTCGGGCTTATTTTGCTCGAAATAAGACATCAGATGTATATGATCCTACATATTTACACCTGAAGACTCTTGAATTGTTACCCCCCAACGCCCTCAAGGTTTCCGTTCCGTGCTGGTATGTTTAGAACGATCCCATCCCGTGGAACAGGCTGGTGAAACAGAGGCGAGATCTGCTGCTGCTGCTGCTGCAGTGGAAGCAAGGGCTTCTTATAGCCTTAGAGCCAGCTGAACAGTGCGCCTCTTAAGACAGTACTAGCCTCCCGACGTGAATTCCACGACTTGAGAGAAAAAAATAATTTTACCGTCTTTTCTGCGCCTGATTCATACGTCCATCAGGAGGAAGCCTCCGCCTCCATAACTGATGTGCAAAAGGACAGTCGACCATGTACCCAAGACCTTTCCTCCTCAACGCCAACACAACAGGTTTTTAAGTTCCTGCTGGAGGGAAGAACAGGTGGATCTGATGATGCCTTTGGCTTCTTTTAACTCGGTGATGTGTGGGGGCTGCTCAGATGTTTACCTACCCTGACAGTTGCTCTGTCGAGCCTGTAGGTTATTAAGATACTCATTACGACTCAGAAGCTCATTAAAGGTTTTTCCATTATTTCATTGTCATTCTAGGGAGCCGTGATGATACGTACGACATAAAGTAGTTCTCATTAAGATGTGTGCTGACGTTATTTCCTGTGTGTGTGGTGTCCATCAGCGCGGTAGCCGGCTGCCTCAGTCATCAGGCATGGAACACCCATAATTACTGGGGGCTGGAAATCCTCCCCTCCTGTTTCACTCTTCGAAAAGAAGGAATAGGGAAGGAGGCCAAGTGAGGATTTTTTCCTCTAAGGCTCAGTCCTCTATTCTTAACGCTACCTCGCTCACGCGGGAAATGGCGAATATGTATTAGAAAAAGATATATATTTATATACATCAACTTTCCATCACATGAAAATGTACGGAAAAAAATATGAAAGAGAATTCTTGGAGGCCAGGGCGTTGAAGGCCGAGTGGGGTCAAAGAGATTGCTCCCCATCTGTGGCCACCGCTGGGGAGAAGGGGTGGTACGTAATCTCGAGTCCGCATCTGGAGGTCGGGGTGAATACTTTCACGCAACAAACCCCGGGAGGCGGAGATGAGAAAGAAACCCGAATGTTATTTTTCTTTACGTACACATCGGAAAATCAGGAACCAATGTCGTGGATTCAGGAGCCAATACATTCTTATCCCGGGGCGCTAATAATGCTGTGCTGTGTGTGTGTGTTGGAGAGGCCGGAGGAGATGTTGGAGATTTTCTGGTGTTGGTGGTGAAAGCAGAGAGAAATGGGTGATTACCTATTTGTAATCACAATAACTTGTATGATTACCTATTTGTAATCACAATTACTTGTATATGTGATTACCTATTTGTAATCACAATTACTTATATGTGTAATTGCATATTTATAATCACAATTACTTATATGTGTAATTACCTATTTGTAGTGGACGGGGAGGGAGTTTGACACTCGTGGGTCCCAGTCTCTTCAACAATCTCTACTATCGTAAAACTTCTTGAATCTATGGACGCTGTCTGCATGTGTGTGTGTGTGTGTGTGTGTGTGTGTGTGTGTGTGTGTGTGTTTATGTTTCAAAGACG
>JAUUDW010050944.1:0-16650 GCA_032361385.1 Panulirus guttatus
TGTGTGTGTGTGTGTGTATGAGAGAGTATTGGTATAGACATTCAGGCAGCATGAAAACTTTATCGTGAGCTTACTTGGTACTGAAGTAAAAGAAATTATCATAGGAAATTACGCAGATTAATGTCATCATTTAGACTTAACTCTGTGAGCATAATGATGCGATTCATGAGTTTGATACCGTGACCAGGCCAAGGCCTTCATGCTTAAAAGTCGTACCGTCGAGCTGGAGGGTCGTCCCGTCGTCCTCAAGGGCTGTACCGTCGTCCTTTAAAGCCCCAACCAAACTTGTTTTCAGCTTGGATTTGCGCCCTTCCACTCTCTTCCTGGCTAATTTTCCTAAAATGAAGCAGGCTGTTGGCTTTATTGTGTACGCACCCTTGATGAAGGTCGAGGAAGACCTTTGGGGAACTGGTCCACATCATTCGCCAAAAAAAGTTGGCAGTTAGCAAGACTCTCCATCCCCTCGACAGCTTCGTGGTGTTACCAACAGCTGCCAGTAATGAGAGCAGCACTGGAAAAGACAATAATAAATTCTCATCCACCCTCCCCCTAAGAAAAAAAAAAAAAGATCCGCAGGCTGAGGCAGTGATCTGGGTACAAGTGTAAACAAACAGCGGGGATAAGCTAGGAATCATTAGGCTCTTGACTACAACGACTTGGCCCCATCTGTAAGATGACTTTTTCCTTTGAGGTCGACGACTCAACATCTTGACGACGGCGACTTAACCACTTGAGAACGACGACTTACCTCGTTGAGTGTGATGACTTATCTCCCCTCCCCCTCCTCGATGGCTTTAGTCATTGTACTCAAGGGTTAACTTAGCCATCTTACCCAAGGGGTTAATTTGTCGTCCTGAAGGGGTCATATTGCCACACCCAAGTCGTGATAGTCGAAAGATAAAATGTTCGGACGGTCGTAGGATGACATTTTTGCCTCGCGAGATACAAGAAGAAAATATACGATTGCTTTCAGAGAGTGATGGAACATTTTCTAAATGCAGTTGATTACTTTATTTTTTAGGACATTATCCTTAAAGGTTGATGTCGTCTGAATCAGAGTTTTTGTATTATATATATTTCAACATAGTTAAGAGTTCTCGTATATGAAAATGCCATACGACCTCTTCTTTACCCTTCAAGATTCCACAAGATAATGTCAAAGGCTTGAACAAGATAATGAATGGGGGATTACTGCACACGGCGTTTTCTTCTCCATTTGGAAATCTTGATTCATGACAGATTAAAAAGAATATGTTTATTTTCCTTCTCTCAGATATATCTTCTTTTTCTCAATATTGTTTTTTTTTCTGTTAATATTCTCCTATATTTTTTTTTGCTTTCACAGTAACAGCAATGTATCCGGATTAGCCCTGTAGTCAACATGACCATCACTATACAGCTCAATTCTCCACAGCCAGCCAGCCGGCTTCACCATCGCCAGCAGACACCAGCACTCATGGCAACATCACCACTTCTTTTTTATTGACACAATCACTTGCTTTCAAGCTTGTATCCTGGTGATCTGTGGGGTCGGGTGGTAGGGGGCCTGAGAGGAGGATCTGGCTGTAGAGATGAGTTTTGATGGCATGGTGAAGGAAAGGGTAATATTGGTAGGGTGGTGATGAAAGTGGTTGTGATGGGTGGATGATGGGGGGAGGGGTCGTGGTGATGGGGTAATGGGAAGGGTAATGGTGGCATGATGGAAGGAGGGATTATGGTGGAGAAGTTATAACGGGGTTATACTGTAAAGGATATCGGGAAACGGGCGGAGTGGATTCTTGAGCCAGCATATTGTGAGGAAGTTGAAGCACACCATCACCATCACGCGGCGGGAGAACCCGCGACACGGAGTAGTGATGGAAGGAAGTGACAAAGAGGAGGGACTGGAAATGGAAGAAAGGACCTCAGGGTTGTATGGTGCGAAGGGAAGTGGACGGACGTGAAGCAAGAAATGTGGAGAGACGTGGTGTTAAGGTAGATGGAGGGACGTGAAGTAAGCTGTATTGCTGGAGGGACGTTGAACAAGTACATTAGCCAAAGGGAAGTAGAGGGATGTGTAACGATGAGAGATGAAGGAATACACGGTTTGGTTGAGTGACATGGAGCTAAAGTGTATGACAGTAGTCGATAGAGAAAAGGAAGGCAGAAATGGTTGCAGGAGGATTGCTAAAGCAGCTGAATCTGTTCCTTGAAATCACTCACTGTTTGCTTGTCTTCTCATGGCCGCGATGGATGCTGACCTCGGCTCTTATCACAACACTGAACAGCGACATCCGAGGTTAAGGGTCGAGACAGGTAAGATCATTAGTGGCCTCCGTCAGCAGGGTGACGCCACCTCGTCAGCGACAGACTTCATCAGGGACTGTAAAAGATAACATAGATTTGCTACCGGAGGAAAAGCTCCTTATGGAGGAGCCTTGGTGAAAGACAAGTACGGAAGACATTCTGTGATAAGTGTTAATGTTCTTGTTTTCATCCAAAACAATTCCCTACAAGTCGCTGTCATAATTACTTTTCATTTTCTTGGAGAGGTACCAGGTAGACAGTGCCTGACATGACACGCTGATTGTGTGTGCAGGACTATTTTTAGTTATCGATCCAATGACCTTAAAGGTTTCGACACAGTCGGCCAGTCAACCCACTTCCTAATGTGGGTTTGTCTGTCTCTAACGTATCACTGAACAACACACACTGAGGCTTTAAGACGATCAGTGATTACATTGAAATGTTGAGGATTTTTTTTTTGCATATATACTCACGGATAAGGTAGCTAAAGATTTGGTGGAGTTAAAGGGTAGTTGACGAAGGTATTGCGAGTGGAGAGGAAGTTAACGGAGGATTTGCAAGAGATGTAATTATTGGAGTATTGTAAAAGAGAGAGTCGATGGAGGTCGTATATAAGAGGAGAGCTGAAGGCGATTGAGGGGGAAGTGTACGTAGGGGGTAGAGTAAGTTGGAACACAGTTGAAGGGGGGTACTGTGAATGGGAAGGAGGTTGACAAGGGAAGAGCGAGTCGGGAGACAGTTGAGGAACGAGGTTAAATGGGTGGTGGAGGAGGCAGTGTCGGCGGGGAGATAGAGAAGGGCGTAGTATAATTGGGGAATTACATGAGGTGGTAGTGTAGAGAGCCGCCCCAAATAGCAGCACGTTTTGGCGGCAATCTTGCCACTAAACAACAATCCCACCATCTGTCCGGACACTTTCCTTGTCTTGTTCTTAGAAACTGACGGGGGAGGGGGAAAGTGCGAGAGGATGAAGGTAAAGTGGTATCGGAAGAGTGACGATTGGAGGAGAGGGTAAAGAGAAGAGAAGAGGTAGGAAGGTAGAGAAGCTAGAGGGAAGGAAAGAGTATACAAGCGGTGAATGGCGAATGTGTTGGGAGTTACAGACACAGAAGATAGATGGGAAGGATATATAATAAAAAGAGATAGAGGGGAGAGTTTTGGGGAAGAAATTGGGGGAGAATGAAGAAGAGGGAAAAGTTAAAGGAAGTAGATGGAATGGGAAGAGTGTAGGAGAGGAGTGAGGGAAGTGACGGTCTTAAGGCTGAGCACAGTGGCTGTAACATCGTCAGCCTTGTGTGTCCTTACGTGGGAAGGCCAGTGTCAAGGGCAAGCCCAGAGCTGCGTCACCGGTGCCGACCTCGGACACAGCTGGAAAAACAGGTAGGATTTTGATGATCATCTTGGAAATGATGATGAGGGTGTTGTCTCCTGGATGGCTTGTGTCGTGGTTTAACGCGCCCTTGTGCTTCGTTTACAAACATTTGCAATAAAGTTTCAAAACAGTTGATCTTTTTCCCATAATCGTACAGGCCACGATGCCTGCATCCTCAGAAATAGAGGAAGCCCTGAAAGGGAAATAATCTTTAGGCAAAAGGATGATGATTTCCCTTCAGTGAATAACAATTCCACTGAAATCTTCCCACCTAAGTGATCTGACCCTTGGCTTACTGACCTTATAAGAAATAATGGTTATCATTATTATTATTGCTGTTATCATTAATGTTATTATTATTATCATTATTATCATTATTTCGTGTTTTTGAGGGTTGGGGGCACCAGCAGTACATACACCAGCTATGGTGTAAAGTAATATCAGATTGATTTGCCTAGATAACCATTTGGGACGGTTGTGGACGCTTCCACCCATAGATCGATGACCGTGGCCTCGCCGGAGGCAAGAGTAGCCGTCTCAAGAAAGACTGTTACCTCCACAGGGGAGGAGTACGGGGGCTACTGTCATCGATCGGTCTATAAGCGTCCACGTCCGCCCTTATCAAAGAACTTTAGAACTTCTTGTCGCCCTTGTTGGTGTAGAGCTTAAGACGGGAGACCTCAGACTCACACCTGACGAGTCGTCACACCACAAATCCATCATTTTGAAACAAGGTGCCTCACCAGCCTTGGAGCGTTTATGGAGGCAACTGACAATGCTTGGAGGAGCGACGACCTTTTTCAGTGGAACTGCTGGCGAAGATAGGGACTGGGGAGCCTTATATGCCGTCGTCACTATGAGCACACACACACACACACACACACACACACACACACACACACACACCTGTTTTAGGCTGGGTTGTGTATGTTTGAGTGTGTGTAAATGTGGTTAATGTGCGTGTATACACACATAGGAGTAATGACATGGTAAATATAACAAAGTTAAGAGTCGGCCGACACGAGTGTAAAAGTGTCTCCTCGTAAAACACAGATAGTAAACACACACACACACACACACACACACACACACACACACACACGTAACTCTCCATCGTTTACATATACGCTTACGAAGATAGAGTTTATTTTGGGTCTAAATGAGTCAAGTTTGATATGATAATATAGCATTCACATACACTAGTTTCATAAGTTACACCATTCTAGTTTAACTTTTCGTATTATAAAGCTAGCCTGCAGAAACTTACACATTACTGCATATTAAGCTTGAGATTTAGCAGGAGTTTTACATTTAATGAAATACGTATTTCAGCGTTGTGTTCAATTTCACAGTGTTAACAGAATTTCTTTTTACCAGTTGTACGGGATTTCAGGCGTCTGGTTTGGATTCTATACTTCATCATCATCATCATCATCATCATCATAATGATCATCATCAACGACTTTGTATTCCTTTGTGTCCATGATTGATCATCATCATCTTTATTACCGCCATAATCATCATCATCATCATCATCATCATCACTGTCCTCCTCCTCCTCCTCGTCATCTTCATCATCATCATCTTCATCACTATTCCCATCATCACTAAAGCCATAGTGAAGGTAGTCTTTCATCCGACCGCGGGAAACTCTTCTCTAATCTGCCGGCCACACACCACGACAAATTACTATGGACGTCTGAAAATTGCTTCCCTGAAATATTGTTACGGGTCACGTGACAACCAGGATGATGTACCTCATCTGTCACACACACACACACACACATACTTTCCTCTCCCTTTCCACAGCGAGAGAGACAGACAGACAGGATGTAAGCATATACAAATGAAAACAAGAGAAATATAGACGCTTGCAACCTACATACACAAGGACACATACACATATTCAAGTTTACGCACAGTGCCTAAACATACACATGAATACGCACATAATCGTGCAAACTAACACACGCTTTGACATACAATTACTTGCATGTACAAGCTGACATAGAGTCAAATGCAAGCAGGCATACATAAACACATGCAAACACACATAACCCACGTACATACTCACTAAAACACACACAGATTCACACATGCATGTAGGTAAACCAACAACTGGCGATGACACACACACACACATACACACACAAACACACAGAAACATAAACAGTCTGTCTGCCTGTCAGTCTGTCTGTCTGTCTGTCTGTCTGTGTGTTCTCTCTGCCTCACCCCACACGCGGGCTGCTGGCGTTCAGTCGACAAGCACAGTCTCTCCATTCCACATACAGCACTTCAAAACGCGTAACTCACATGACTCATCCTTCGTAACTCGAGATTTCCTGCGGTGAGCGGTACGCGCAAGCCTTCCCAGTTGGCAAAACCCAGTTGTATGCACACACACACACACACACACACTCTCTCTCTCTCTCTCTCTCTCTCTCAGCGCCGAACTGAGAAAGGGTTTTCACAGTTGCTTCAGTAGCTCAGATTCCCTGCAGTGGCCAGGCTGGCTGTTCATTACAACCCCTTGTGTATCACCAGCAGAAGGCGTCTCCCTCCCTCTCTCACGGAGGAGGAACCAGAAGGAAGGGGGAGCTTAAGGGGAGGGGAAGGGAACCAAGGGGGAAGGGGAGCTTGAGAGTAAGAGAGGAAGGGTTGGTGGAACAGAGGCATGGAAGCAAGGGTTAGAAATGGGAGAGGTGGACGGGAAGGGTGTATAAAGGAGACAGAGGGTGATAGTGATGAAGGGCTGGGGGTGACTTGGGAGATGATCAATACGTACTACCAAAAATATAAACGAAAGTTTTCCGAACGCAAATAATTTTCTTAAGATTTTTTTTTTATATATTTCGAAGTATTTTTTCAGCCCCCAGATTTTGTGGTACACTGCAGACGTATTGCGAATCTGCTCCCTCAGATCGATACAAGGTCTAAGATAATATGAAATCCGAGTTCAAAATTGATTTTAATTACGACTTTGACCGTGATCTATGTTAGAATGGGCGCCAGAGGCTCATTGCAAGCAGCAGTGCTGGTCGCAGTGTGAGGCGGTTTCGGTGTTGCCCGAACCAGACAACACTGGTTCTGAAACGAGATCCGGAACCAAACCGGGCGATGGTGTGACACAGTTCATAACGCACTTCTTCCATTACCGAAGCTCTCCGTTTGTGGTTCCTGGTGATGCGTCGGGTAATATTCCTCTTTGTCTCGCCCGCAGTAAATATTCCGAGGCCACAGTCGGACGACGATCGATCCCTTAAAGAAGAGGAGGTAAAGGATTTATGATTCTTATGAGAGAAAACGCGATCAGGCAACGAAGGCCGATTCTGAACAGATGAACTTGCCGGGTTGCTCTGCGGCAGATTTCGTTACTAGCGTCGTCTACAATCGCTGACGATTGTCGTTGTAAGTCTATCACACTATCAGGATGGATGATTGGTTATCATCTGGGGTCTAGGGACTGTCGGCTGTGCTAGGGTCATGTACACCATTAACGACAGGTTCTGAACATTACTCGCGAAAAGACTTGAACGCTTCCTTCCGATGGTGAAGATAACTCTAAGGTCATACAAGCTGTCACTGCATATATGGCCCTTTGGGATATCAGTGTGATGACCTTCGACGTATTCTGCACGGGCAGTGAAACATGTAATTAGAGGGCGCTGTATACAGAGAAGGACAAGCTTCGACGATAGTTTTGTACGATCTCAAATTTCACACATTTTACTGTGAATCACCGTCGTCGCGTGTGCATCTAATATAAGGGAAGTTCAACACGATTTTTTATAGATGATCCATCAGAAGTAAATATAATGAATTGATTAAATCAGCTTCTGAACATCCCCCACCCCCATAGAAACTGAATAGAGCGTCCGGTAGGCGGTGATTTTTCGCGATGCTAACCAGAGAACAAGTTCTTAAAAAATTATCTTTTATCTGGTCAACGTGACGAGGGATCAAAAGAAGCACACATCACGGACGTCCCACGAACCCCATACGGGAACTCGGAGACAATAAATCCTTCCTTGTGGACCGCCATTCATCCTCCCCCGGCACTGACGTTCCGAGCGGCAGCGAGCGATTAGCCCAACAGCTCTTTCATTCAGCCCAGTTGGTATCTGATGTTGCATTAATCAAGCGTTGTAGTGCGAGCTAGACCAACCAAACCGGAGTCTTGTGTGTGCTTGGACGAGAGGAACCAGCGCAGTAGCTCTAGGGTTTAGCGTCGGCACCTGTCTCGGCCCACACAGCTTGGAACCTGATCCCAGAGATGAGAAATTAAGTGAATATTTACGATCCTATAAAGAGCTCAGCATCTCTCACTTGGGGGGCTGGACCACCCCTCACGACTGTGTGAATATCTGTGACTTGAGAGAGACGAGACGATCTTATACACCAGCTGAAAAGATGATTGCCCTGAGTAGCAGAGGACTTCCCTGTTTCTTCCTCCTGCTGGTCCTCTCCTTCGTCTTGCTCTCCCTGCTGACGGAGGCGGTGACAGCTTCGGAGGAGGACTTGGCGGCCAGGAAACGGGTCAGCCGCAGGGGCAGGGAACCCCAGAACAACGAGGAGAACGAAATCCAACGTCGACGCAACAGGAAGAAAGGTGGGTGGTAAGTGCTGCTCATGTGACGTAACAGGAAGAGAGGTGGATGGTCAGGACTGCTCATGTGACGCAACAGGAAAAGAGGTGGGTGGTCAGGACTGCTCATGTGACGTAACAGGAAGAGAGGTGGGTGGTCAGGACTGCTCATGTAACGCAACAGGAAGAAAGGTGTGTGGTAAGTGCTGCTCATGTGACGCAACAGGAAGAAAGGTGGATGGTCAGGACTGCTCATGTGACGCACCAGGAAGAGAGGTGGGTGGTCAGGACTGCTCATGTGACGCAACAGGAAGAAAGGTGGGTGGTCAGGACTGCTCATGTGACGCAACAGGAGGAAAGGTGGGTAGTCAGTATTGCCCATATGACACGACAGGAAGAGAGAGAGGTCAATAACACTCATGTGACACAACAGAAAGAAAGGCAAGTCAGTATTGCTCATGTGACGCAACAGGGAGAAAGTTGAACCAGTACTGCTCATGTGACACAACTGGAGGAGAGGTAATTCAGAACCTCTCATGTCGCAAACCTGTTTCCCCATGAGACTGTTCATAACGGTGATTTTTTGTTGATGATCAGTGATGAATGTTTGCCAAACACAGTTATGAGTAAACTGTATCCACATTTTGTAGCTTTCCAGGCAGCCAATATTTCATGCAAACCCCAACAAACATCTAGATATGTTCCAAGAATGACACCTTCCTTTCTAAAAGCATTATATTACTTTTTTCCCCGTCAGTTGTATGACTAATTTCTAAATTGATATTTCCATTTAGACTTTCCTTGTCGATTTTCAATTTCAATTTAGCGCGCGTCACCGAAATCTGAAGTTCCATTCAGCCGTGACTGCTGACTGTCAGCAGCGGCGGCAGCAGGAGGCCAGGCGACAGGAGGCCAGGCAGCAGGAGGCCAGGCGGCAGGAAGCCAGAAATATTCTGTATTTTGTAGCAGCAATTCTCCTCGGTACTGCCGGCAGGGAAGCTGACATCTGCCACTCATGACGGCCGGTGGCGCTCCTCTGTTTGTGAGGGAATGTGTCACACAGGGCGACCGTTCGTGAAGGAGCGTGACGGTGCACCCAGAGCGATCATTCGTGAGGTGATATACCATCAGGAGCTACCGTTCGTGAGGGAATGTACCACACAGACTCGATCGTTCGTGGGGAAACGTGCCTCCCACACCTGACGTTGGTGAGGGGAACGTACCCCGTTCTTGGTGAAAAACGACTCTACAGGACCAAAAGAGCGTTCCACCCTACAGATGGCCTTGGGAACGCCAGACATCTGCCGTTAACGTGCGAAAGGAAAAAAAAAATTGATTTCGTGGACAAGTGAAGAGAGATGGCCTCTGCTCTGGAGAGTTTGGACTCACAATCGGAGTTCGTGGAATACTGTTGACACCGTCAGGCGCTTCATCTGGGCCGGTCTGTCCCCTCCCTCCGTCCCCTGACGCTGTTCCCCTGACGTTCTTCCCCTCACTTTACCTCTCGTTATACCCCTTTATGATGTACCCCCAACGCTGCTCTCCTCGCGTTATATCCCCTAGTGATGTACCCCAATTCTGTGTATCCCTCGTGGGATGCGTCTTAACTTTACCTCCATCTCTGCGCAAAAACAATTACTTGCAGCCTTCTTTTTTTTTTTGATAGCTGTTGGTGAAATGATTTTGTTCTAGAGTATAGTTAGTGGGTGTGTTGAGCTTCCTGTATTATCAGTGGGTGTGTGGAGCCTTAAATAAGATACATCCCTGTTTACTTAGTGAGTGTGTTTAGATTTTTGTAAGACAGCTTTTGGTTAAGTTATTTGGTTTAGTTAGTGGGTGTGATCAGGTCGTAGGCGCTGACTCGTAGGTCGTGAGGAAAGTTTGCTATATTCTGGGCGTTGCTAAGCACTGAGTTAGCTGGTGGATGACACAGTCTGTTTGCTGGAGGCTAGTGCTGGGTGGCGAGAGGTGGGTTGCTAGGTGCTGAGGTGTTAGGTTGTTTGGTGGTGAAGGTGGGTTACCAGGTGCTAAGGGGTTGGTTGCTAGGTGCTGAGGGGTTGGTTGCTAGGAGCTGAGGTTTTTTTGCTAGATGCTGAGGGTTTGGGGTGCTAGGTGCTGAGGGGTTGGTTTGCCAAGTGCTGAGGGATGGGTTTACTAGGTGCGGAGAGTTACGTTGCTAGATGCTTAGGGGCTGGTATGCTGAGGAGTTAGTCGCAAGGTGCCGAGGGGCTGGTTTGCTAGGTGTTGAGGGATTGGTTTGCTAGGTGTAGTGAGTTACGTTGCTAGATGCTGAGGAAATGAGTTGCTAAGTGCTGAGGGTACGTTAATAGATGCTGAGGAGTTGATTGCTATGTGCATAGTGGTTGGTTTCCTAGGTGCTGAGGCAGTGGGTTGCTAGGCGCTGAGGGGTTGTGGGACATTAGATCTCTCATTTTCATCTCATTACCATGACCTGTAGACGTAGGCTCTCTAAATCCCGGAGTTCCGCCAATCAGGTCTTCCAAAGATGTAGACATATTGCCCTCTCATACCACTGTGTCCTGTTGCTGATCTCTTCTGTTCATGCATTTCGATTCGGTCTCATGTGGGCCTTTGGTATGAGTCGCTGAAAGGGATTTAACAGTGTGATGAGTCTTTGAATTCCGGTTCTAACAGCTTAAGAGGGTCTTTAAGTTTCCAGTTTTAACAGCATGATGGGTTTCTTTCAAAGTTTCTGGTTCTCAGTCTCTTCGGGACATCTGGTTTTCTACTGATGTGGTTCTCAGCACACCAGGTGACGAGCTCCATTCTACCTCAGTTCTTTTATATTCCTGACGTTTTCTGTGTCGTCTGTCTCCGTCATCTCACTCACCTTTGGCATTCCCCTCAGGCCACCACCGCCATCTATCGCTTTCAGCACACGCGCCCACCTCTCCTCACACTCCTCTCACTTCTTTCTCCCCCTTGGGTAGCAGTACTCTCCCTCATCTCTTCTGTGCTCCACATCCCCTTTTCCTCTCACCTGCCAAAGCACCGTCAGTCGGAGTCCTATCCCATCCAAACACCCACATCTTCCTTCTCTTCCACGATCCTGCTGTCCATAGGAAATAAAAGAAACACTTATTTCTTAACAGTATTGTAACCTGGATAGGGTAAGGATATGAGGCGGGATTAGGGTTGGGTGTGAGGGATGAGGACAGGGGAGAAAGAGGGAAAGAGAGTAGCCTAAGCATCGGCCTTCACAGTACAGGTTTTAAGATCCTCCATTCTTTCCCGTAATGGATCTGACGTCGCAAGTGTCTTTGACCATTCACCGTCACCCCGAGACGGAGGAGATCTAAGAGTCTTGTGTAGTGTATTGTGATGGTGTGTGGCTGGTCCTCTACTGCTGCTGCTGTTAATCCTGCTGCATATGCTGCTGTCGATACTGTTGCATCTGCTGCTATCGATACTGCTGCATCTGCTGCTGTCGATACTGCTGCATCTGCTGTTGTTGACACTCCTGCATCTGCTTCTGTGGATACTGCTGCATCTGCTGCTGTTGACACTCCTGCATATGCTGCTGTGGATACTGCTGCATCTGCTGCTGTTGATACTACTTCATCTGCTGCTGTCGATATTGCTGTATTTGCTGCTGTCGATACTACTGCATCTGCTACTGTCGATACGCTGCATCTGCTGCTGTGGATACTGCTGCATATGCTGCTATCGATACTGCTACACTACTACTGTTGCCACTGCTGCATCTGCTGCTGTCGATACTGGTGCATCTGCTCTTGTTTATACTGTTGCATCTGCTGCTGCCGATACTGCTGCATCTGCTGCTGTTGATACTACTGCATCTGCTGCTGTTAAAACTGCTGCATCTGCTGCTGTTGATACTGCTGCATCTGCTGCTGTTGATACTGCTGCATCTGCTGCGGTTGATACTGCTGCATCTGCTGCGGTTGATACTGCTGCATCTGCTGCTGTGGATACTGATGCATCTACTGCTGTTGACACTGCTGGATCTGCTACGGTTGATACTGCTGCATCTGTTGCTGTGGATATTGCTGCATCTGTTCCTGTGGATAGTTCTGCATATGCTGCTGTCGATACTGCTGCACCTGCTGCTGTTGATACTGCTGCATCTGCTGCTATTGATACTGCTGCTTTTGTTTCTGTTGATACTGCTGCAGCTGCTGCTGTTGTTATACTGTTGTATCTGCTGTTGTGGATTCTGCTGGATTTGCTGCTGTTGATACTGCTGCAATCTGCTTCTATCGATACTGCTGCATCTGCTTCTATTGATACTGCTGCATCTGCTGCTTTCGTTGATACTGCTGCATATGCTGCTGTCGATACTGTTGCATCTGC
Source organism: Panulirus guttatus (assembly GCA_032361385.1). Classification (NCBI taxonomy): domain Eukaryota; kingdom Metazoa; phylum Arthropoda; class Malacostraca; order Decapoda; family Palinuridae; genus Panulirus; species Panulirus guttatus. The sequence continues at coordinate 12,579 of JAUUDW010050944.1, forward strand.
TGCTATCGATACTGCTGCATCTGCTTCTGTCGATACTGCTGCATCTGCTGTTGTTGACACTCCTGCATATGCTTCTGTGGATAGTGCTGCATCTGCTGCTGTGGATACTGCTGCATCTGTTGCTGTGGATACCGCTGCATCTGTTGCTCTGGATACTGCTGCATCTGCTGCTGTGGATAGTGCTGCATCTGCTGCTGTTGATACTGTTGCATCTGCTGCTGTGGATACTGCTGCATATGCTGCCGTAAATATTGCTGCATATGCTGATGTCGATACTACTGCATCTGCTACTGTCGATACTGCTGCATCTGTTGCTGTTGATACTTCTGCATCTGTTTCTGTTGATACTCCTGCATCTGCTGCTGTTGTTGATACTGCTGCATCTGCTGCTACTGATACTGCCGCTTTTGTTTCTGTTGACACTGATGAAGCCTCTGCTATTGTTGATACTGCTGTATCTGCTGCTGTTTGATACTGCTGCATCTGCTACTGTTGATACTGCTGCATCTGCTGCTGTGGATACTGCTGCATCTGCTGCTGTGGATACTGCTAAATCTGTTGTTGTGGATACTGCTGCATCTGCTGCTCTTTGATACTGCTGCATCTGCTGCTGTGGATACTGCTAAATCTGCTGCTGTTTGATACTGCTGCACCTGCTGCTGTTTGATGCTGCTGCACCTGCTGCTGTGTATACTGCTGCATATGTTGCTGTGTATACTGCTGCATCTGTTGCTGTGGATACTGCTGCATCTGCCGCTGTTGATACTGCTGCATCTGCTGCTGTGTATACTGCTGCATCTGTTGCTGTGGATGCTGTTGCATCTGCTGCTGTTGATGCTGCTGCATTTGCTGCTGTGGATACTACTGCATCTGCTGCTGTTTGATACTGCTGCATCTGCTGCTGTTGATACCGCTGCATCTGCTGCTGTTGATACTGCTGCATCTGTTGCTGTGGATATTGCTGCATGTGCCACTGTCGATACTGCTGCATCTGCTGCTGTGGATACTGCTGCGTCTGCTGCTGTGGATACTGCTGCATGTGCCACTGTCGATACTTCTGCATCTGTTATTGTCGATACTGCTGCATCTGCTGATGTGGATACTGCTGCACCTGCTGCTGTTGATACTGCTGTATCTGCTGCTGTGGATGCTGCTGCATCTGTTGCTGTGGATACTGCTGCATATGCTGCTGTCGATACTGCTGCATCTGTTGTTGTCGATACTGCTGCATCTGCTGCTGTGGATACTGCTGCATGTGCCACTGTCGATGCTGCTGCATCTGTTACTGTTGATACTGCTGCATCTGTTGCTGTGGATACTGCTGCATCTGCTGCTGTGGATACTGCTGCATGTGCCACTCTCGATACTGCTGCATCTGTTGTTGTCGATATTGCTGCACCTGCTGCTGTTGATACTGATGCAATACTGATGCATCTGCTGAAGTCGATACTGCTGCTCCTGCTATTGATACTGCTATCATTACTGACACTGATGGTAAATTTATGCTGCTGTTTGTGTGACTATAACCTGTCCGATACCATCTGCACCTGTCCGATACCATTTGCACCAGTCCGATACCATCTGGACTCGTCCGATACAAAGGCCGATACCCACCCTGCTATCACTCACATGATAAAGATGATGTTTATTAAGAAATCTTCATGTCCATAATGGAATGAAACTCGCATCCGCCGTCCGTCGTCGTGCGCAAAGATCTGCGCATCTCGCGCCCGATTGCGCCTGTGACGGCCATGTTTTATTTTCTCACTGTAGATTTTATCAGGTTGCATTAATTATTTTTCATTCTTAGTTTAAGATGAGTTAAGTTTGGTTAGGATGCGTTAGGTTAAGTTAGGTTGGGTAACGTTAGGTTAGTTTAGATTAAGTTAGGTAAGGTTAGGTAAGGTTATGTTTGGTATGGTTAGGTTAGGTTAAGTTAGGTTAGGTTAGGTAACGTTAGGTTAGGTTAGATCAGGTCAGTGTAAGTTAGTTAAGGTTAGGTTAGGTTTAGTTAGGTTAGGTTTGCTTACGTGAAGTTGGGTTGAGTAAGGTTTGGTTAAGCTAGGCTACGTACTGCTGTTCCGCCCCGTCCGACGTATAACCAGAATACAGCCTGTAGTGTGGAGAGAATACCAGCGTCTGTATACAGAGGATGTCGGTGTCGGACGGAGTAAAGATGTGCCCCAGGCGGTAGCATGCGTGAGGCGCAGACCTTTGAGTGTGATGTGGGATGGTTGATGGCAGTTCCAGTTTAATGTCGACACAGAAAATTTTACGTCGAACATCATCTGTCTCGTGGGTAGAATAACAGGGTGTGAATCGGGTGACGTAAAATGTATCGGACGGGTTCACACGGTATCGGACGGGTTTTCACACGGTATCGGATGGGGACAGACGGCATCGGACGGGTTCACACGGCATCGGACGGGTTTTCACACGGTATCGGATGGGGACAGACGGCATCGGATGGGTCCAGGGAGGTATCGCACGAGTCCAAAAAGGTATCGGACGGATGGAGACAATATCGCATTTATATCTATTTTCTTCTAGCCACACCTGCTACTGTTTAGCGATACCACCTAGCGATGTGTCCTAATGACAGTGGAACATCTTAAGTCGTGTGACGGTGTGATATAGATCTTTCCCAGTGGTGTGATCCAGTGATATAGCGGTCTCTTCCAGTGGTGTGCGCTGGTGACATAGCTGCCTTTACCACTGGTGTGAGCTAGTGACATAGCTGCCTATCCCAAAGGTGTGAGCTACCAATGCAGTGAACTGGTGACATGGCTGTCTCTCCCAGTAGATTCAGATTACGGTATTTTAGTCTTTTCCAGTGGTGATGGATTACGATGCAGTAGTAAACTCTACTTAGTTGAGGAAAGTCTTTACTAGCTCACCAACCAATCCTGAGGAAGTGCGCAGGATGGTGCAAGCATGTGACACATACGTCGTTAACGAATAGTTTACAGAACAGTTTGATGACTCGTTATCTCAAACATTTCACGAAAAGAAGTGTGAAAATATTACAACAAACCTACAGACATCTGGTCCGAAAAGCTGGGACAGTGGTGCTAGGGGGAACCTGTGGGAATCAGGATTGTTTTTGTGAAGAGCAACCCACCAGGAGCTGGTTAAGGAATTGGTAACACTTAACCTCACCTCCGAAGAGGCCTTAACACCTCCAGGCGATGGCAACATTGCTCTTTGTAAAACACGCAGATCAATTAATTATACAATGGTAGGACCTCTTACTTCAGGATTCTCGAGGTTGCACTCCAAACAGGAGCAGGGAAATGACGGACTACTGTAGAACGATAAGTTCCTTGACGAGACTCTACTCCTTTTCATCCATTGACAATGATACGGCCTCGGCGAAGGTGACTTTTCACTCGTGATGTAAACACATGCAAGTGGAGGCTGGGAGAAGCTGTAAAATGCGTATTTACACCCAAACGTAAACATACAATGACCTTAGCTCACAAAACGGGTGGAATGATATTCTGCAGCATCACAGCCTAACGACCAACTCAAACTTTTTATCTACTGTAGGATCATAGACTTAGAATTTCATGACCAAAAACCTCAATCGTATTTACAGCCCTCTCCAGAGCTTTCTTCTAGCTGATTAATTCACCTGTCGGGGAGGAGGTCGAAAACTCCTGAATGATATAAGATATGTAAGAATCACCATTACCGCCCTCGCAAGACGTATCACCATGTACATCCAACATGGCGCTCCCACGCGGAATCAACTTGACAAAATAGCATACGGCAGACGCGACAAAGATACTCACACGTATCAAAGATACCTAGCGTCTTTATGTGACAGGAACCTTCCTCATCCACGACGTGAGACCCTCAGTCAGACTACAAAACACGGGACAAGATCGCTCTGGACATCACTTGATCAACATATCAAAGATCAGAAATTGCAATGCCTCCTGGAATTCTCCTGGATCCTGTTTGGCCGCGGTCCTTAACGTCACCTGAAGTGGCTGCTACTTTCGCGCTCGCCGCTCGCGCCGTTAGCTTCCAGGCCAATTGCACTGGCTTCCTATAGACATTCGAGTGA
>JAUUDW010051053.1:0-15035 GCA_032361385.1 Panulirus guttatus
AGATGCACGTGGCATGAGAAAGGTGGGAGGTGAGTAGAGTAGAAAGGGTAGTGAGCAGTGGGATGAAGAAGTAAAGTTGCTAGTGAAAGAGAAAAGAGAGGCATTTGGGGGGTGTATAAAAGAAGGCAACAAGAGGTCAAGAGGAAGGTGCAAGGGTTGAAAAAGATGGTAAATGAGAGTTGGAGTGAGAGTATCAGTAAACTTTAGGAAGAATAGAGGTTTTGGAAGGAGGTTAATAATGTGCAAATAACGAGAAAAAATAGGAACATTGGTGAAGGGGTCAAAAGGGAAAGTGGTAATAGGTAGTGATAAAGTGAGATGTAGTGAGTACTTTGAAAGACTGTAGAATGTGTTTGATGATAGGGTGGCATTTGTAGGATGTTTGGGTAGGGATGATATATGAAGTGAGAGAGGCATGGAGAGTGGTTTGGTGAAGACACAAGTGGTGAAATCCTTACATAAGATGAAATATGGCAAGGCCAATGTAAGGAAGAGTGTTGCAATTAAATCTATTAAGATAGGGGTGACTATGTTCAGTGGTTAGTTAGGATTTTCATTGAATGAATGGATCATGGTAAGGTGCCTGAGGATTGGCAATATGCATGTATAATACCAGTGTATAAAGGCAAGAGAGATAAAAGTGAGTGTTCAAACTACTGAGGTATAAGTTTGTTGAGTGTACCTGGTAAATTGTATGGGAGTGTAGTGACTGAGAAGGATAAAGCAAGTGCAGAGCATCAGACGAAGAGAAGCAGTATGGTTTCAAAAGTGGGAGAGGATGTGTGGATCAGGTGTTTACTTTAAAAAATGTGAGTGAGAGATACTTAGAGAAAAAGATGAATTTTTATGTGGCATATATCAATCTGGAGAAAGCATATGATGGGGATGATGGAGATGCCTTAAGAATACAAGGTGTGAGAGGAAAGCTACTGGAAGCAGTGATTAGTTTTTATCAAGAGTGTATGGCATAAGTACAAGCAGGAAGTGAGGAAAGTGAATGGTTCCGAATGAAGGTTGATTTATGACAGATGTATGATGTCACCATGGTTGTTTAATTTGTTTATGGACAGGATGGTGATGAAGGTAAATGCAAGTCTTGGAAAGAAGAGTGAGTATGCAGTCTGTAGGGAATAAGAAGGCCAGGGAAGTGTCATTTGTTTGCTGATGATACATCACTGGTGGCAAATTTGAGTGAGAAATTGCAGAAGTTGGTGACTGAGTTTGGAAGTGTGTGTAAAAGGAGGAAGTTGAGAGTAAATGTATATAAAAGCAAGATTATTAGTTATAACACGGTTCAGGGATAGGTTAATTCACGTGCAACTTTCAATGGAGAAACATTGGAGGAAGTGAAGTCATTTAGCTCTCTGGGAGTGGACATGGCAGTGAATGGAACCATGGAAGCTGAAGGGAGTAATAGGGATGGGGAGGGGGCAAAGGTCCTGGGAGCACTGAAGAATGTGTGGAAAGAGAGATCATTATCTGGGAGAGCAAAAATGGGTATGCTTGAAGGTATAGTAGTCTGAACAATATTATATGGATGTAAGTCATGGACTACAGATAAGGCTGTGCAGAGGAGGGTGGATGTGTTGGAAATGAAATGTACGAGTACAATATGTGGTGTAAGGTGGTTTGGTCAAATGATTAATAAAAGGGTATGAGAGAGGTGTGTAAATGAAAAGAGTGTGGTTGATAGCACTAAACAGGGTCTGTTGAAATGCTTTGTACGTATGGATAAAATGAGTGAAGAAATATTGACAGAGGATATGTGTGTCTGAAGTGGAGGGAGCAAGGAGAACAATTAGAGACTGAAGGATGGAGTGAAAAAGATTTTGAGTGATCGGGTTAAAAGGCATGCACGGGATAAAGTCCACTGGAATGATGTGGAATACAGGGGATGATGTGCTGTCAATAGATTGAACCAGGGCATGTAAAGGTGTTGGGATAAACCATGGAAAGGTCTGTGTGGCCTGGTTATGGAGAGGGAGCTGTGGTTTCAATGCATTGCAAATGACAGAAGGAGAAAGGATGTACACAAATGTGACCTTTCTTCATCTGTTACTGGTCCTACCTCGCTAATGTGGGAAATCGCACTGAAGTATAAAAAATCTATCTTTCTGGGGGGGGGATTCCTGCATTAGCGAGGGAGTGCCAGGAACGCATGAAGAAATGTCCTCAACCTCATTCACTCGTATCCATTCTATAGCTGTCATGCACTGAAGCCACTGCCCCTTATCCACAACCAAGTTCCTCAAACCTTTCCATGGTTTTTCCTGGATGCTGCATATACCTCAGTTCAAGCCAATGACAGTATGTTGCCCACTGTATACCACATAAGTCCAGTGAACTCTATCCTGTGCATGCCTTACACCTTCCTCCATGTTCAGGCCTCAAGCACTCAAAACGTTTTCCACTCCCTCTTTCCATCTCCAAATCGGTCTCCCCCTTCTTGTCCCTTTCACTTCAGATACATATATCCTTTTTGTCAACATCTTTTCACTCATTCTCTCCATATGTCCAAAGCATTTCAGCACACCCTCTTCTGCTCTCTCAACCATACTATTTTTATTACCATATCTCTCTCTTCGCCTATCATTTTTTACTCAATCAATCCTCCTCGCACCATATATTATCCATAAATATTTCATTTCCAACACATTCATCCTTTTCACACATTCTGATCTATAGCTAGTGCCTTACATCCATCAAACAATATTGGGACTGCTATACATATAAACATATCTATCTTCACACTCCCAGGTGACGACCTCTCTTTCCACACATTCCTCATTACTCCCATGACCTTTGTCCCCTCACCCATTGTTCCATTCATTGCTATATCAACTCCCATGTATTCAAAGCACTTCATTTCCAACATTTTTCTCTGTTCAAACTCAAACTCCAATTAACCTCTCTCTCTCTCCAGTGCTAAATCTAAAAACCTTGCTTTTATTCATGTTTACTCTCAACTTCCTCTTTTTCACACATTCAGACACCAGCTTCTGCAGTTTCTTACTTGAATCTACCACATAGTGTACCATAAGCAAACAATAACTGACTCAACTAACCCCTGCCAGGCTAAAGCCCTATCCATTTCACCAACCTATGCATTCACTTCCCTCACAACTACATCCATAAAAAGACTGAACAGCTATAGTGACATCACACACTCATGCTGCAGACCCATCTTCACCTAGAACCACTCACCCTACTCTCTAACTACCTGCACAAATGCCTTACTCTTTTGATGAAAACTCCTAACTGCTTCTATCAGCTTTAATCCCATACTATATATTTATCATAGCTTCCATAAAGCATATCCAGCAATCATATCATTTGCTTTCTCCAAATCCATTAATGCCAAATACAAATCCTTTCTAACACACATTATTCACAGCAAACACCTGATCCACAAATCCTCTGCCACTCCTGAAACCATACTGTTTCTTTCCAATCTCTACGAATGCCACCATCCTCTCAATCACCACTCTCCCATACAACGTACAACTTACCGGGTACACTCAACAAACATATACCTCTTTAATTTGAACATTCACCTTTATATCCCTTACCTTTATATAATGGCACTATATAGGCATTCTGCCAATACTCAGGAACTACCATGATTCATGCATATACTGAAAGTCTTGATGAACCAATCAACTACCCATTAACAAATTCATCCCCTTTCTTAAGAAATTCTACTGCAATACCATCCACACAGCTGCCTTGCAAGGCTTTCACAACCTCTTCTCTTTACATCAAACCATTTGCCCTGACTCTTTCATTTTGAATACCACCCCAACTCAAACATCTTCATCTGCCATTCTATTATAAAGCATATTCAACAATCCTTCAAAATACTCACTCCATCTCTTCTTCACCTCATCTCTGCTCATTAACACTACCTTATTTGCCTCCTTCACCGATGTTCTCATTACTTCTGTTTTTTGCCCACTATTAACGTCCAACATTTTCTTATTCTCCCAAAAGTCTGCTGATACTCACTCAACCCACCTCTCATCAGTCTTCTTTTTCTGCCCCTGCACTCTACGTTACACGAAACAAGAAATAATTTTCTTGATAAAGTTGCTGCACCAAGCTATCTGACAAGGACCAGTCAACACAGTAAACAACCTGGAAACATCCTGATGTTTCCCAGATTGCTCATCACAGCTACATACCATAGGTGTACTGTCCCTATAGTAGTATCACAAATCCAGAGATATACAGCTCCAGTCAAATGTATCTGAAAAAGACAAAAGACTCAGAAATTATGTGAGTTGGTCAACCTGTGTGGTTTGGTGGCTCCTGATGGGAGTGGAGTTTTGAGATAAACTATTGATAGTCTGTGAAGGATAAGGGTGTAAACCTTATCTGAATGAGGATTTGGGAATCTCATTAGCTTGTGGAACTGACTAACTGTGGAGAGAAAAATGGCATTTGTATCTGAAGTAGAACATATTTAATTAAAAGCAACTTAAATGTGTTTGGTGCTTGCATGAAGTACACCAAGAATCCCAGACCGAGAGCATATGGAAGAGTCACCCATCCCAAGGCCCTGAGAGTGTTAATACAGGGATATCATGCAAAACAGAACACATCTGAATTTAAATTCTGTGGCAAGAAGTTGTTCCGCTGTTTCATATCTGTCTATGAAACCCCAATAACCTGTAAGAGAAAGACTGAGAAACACTAAAATGCTCTAAATGGAAACACTGAAAACTTTTAAAGTCTATATCCATACCCAGTGAATTCATTAAATCTTCAACTAAGGTTTAAAAGTTTAATTATCTACTCACCTTTTATCCTTAATTTTGTTACAGTTCCACAAGTTTGATCTGCCTCTCAAATAATTTAAACAACATTCCCAATGCTTAATCCAATGTGTTAAACATGAACTTCCATGCTAACATTATGTTATGTGCATTTACTTACTTATCACTAGAATTAATGGGGAATGAGCAAATATCCAAGTGAACTCCATCCAGAAATCCTGGAGCTTCAGATGTTGAAGTACAATTCAATGTCAGTAATGGCACTGCATTTGCCTCATTTTCATAGACAAACATTAAAAAATTTCAAGAAAAAATTCTTGAAAGAAGGGGATGAGTGCCTCGAGATTAAAATATCAACACAGTTCAGAATAAAAGGATTTTTTTTTTTCAAACTTGATCGCTGTTTCCTGCATTAGCAAGGTAGCACGAGGAAACAGACAAAGGAAGACACATCCACTCACATACACATATATATACATATAAATACATACACATACTTATGTACATATTCATACTTGCCTGCCTTATCCACTCTCGATGCCACCTCTCCCCACAGAAAACAGCACAAATGCAAGAAGGAAAAGGTAGTGCCAGGAAACATACGAAGAAAGACCACATCTGCTCACACTCATTCTCTAGCTGTCACATAAAATGCATAGAAACCACAGCTCCCTACTCACAACCAGTCCCCACAGACCTTTCTATGGTTTATCACAGCAGCTTTACAAGCCCTGGTTCAGCACATTGACAGCATATCATCCCTTGTATACCACATCATTCTAATTCATTCTATCCCATGCACGCCTTTCACTCTCCTGCACGTTCAGGTCCTGACTGCTCATGATTTTTTGCATTCCATCCTTCCATCTCCAATATGGTCTTCTGGTTCTTCTTTTTCCCTCCCTTTTTGACACCGGAAAAAACTGGCGTGCCCTACTTACAGTGTGACGCATCATATAAAAGTATCAGTAAACAAGATAAAACAGGTACTCACCCCTCCTTAGTACTTCGTATGATGTCCCTTGGCCCTAATACAATCCTGAAAGTGCTTGGGAACAGATGCTGCAAGATGCTGAAGGTATGTAGGGTCAAGGTTGTCCCAAATATCCTGGATGGGGGCCTGGAGCTTAGGAATGCTGGATGTATCCCACCCACACAACTGTCTGTGACTTTGTAACTGACCACAAGTTCTCAATAGGGTTAAAGTCAGGTAAGTTACCTGGCCAGCCCAGAATGTATGTCACACCACAAAATGAAAACCAGTCACATGTTAATTTAGCAGTGTGGGATGGTACACCATCTTGCATAAAAATATCACAACCAGTCTTCTCCAAAAAGTCAGGTGATTCATCACTCAACAGCTCCAGGTATCGATTCTGATTTATAGTTACATTATGAGATAAAAACACAAGACTTCCAACACCATTATTGCCAGAAGCCCCCCCTACCATTAGTAAATCCGGAAATTGATTGTACTTAGGGTCATACGGGTCACTCCCTGGCCTCTGGTACACTTTGCCTCTACGGCTGCCAGTAACATCAAACAGCCTCACCAGACCACAACACTTTCTTCCATTTTTAATCATCCCACTGCAACTATTGCTTGGCAAATGTGAGTCTATTCTTTGCGCTGGCAGTCTGTCAGAAGCAGTTTCTTACGAGGCATACATCTCTTGAATTTCACGTCTATTCTTTGCGTTGGCAGTCTGTCAGAAGCAGTTTCTTACGAGGCATACATCTCTTGAATTTCAAGTCATCATGAAGCCAGCTATGAATAATATGTACATACACATGACCAAGTAGCTAATGTTGTCTTCCTTTAACTGTCATGGATTCTTCGTCTACTTGACATTGGACAATTTTCAGAGGGTGTTGGGAGGTGATACAAGGTCGTCCAGGTTGTTTCTTCTAGGTAGGAATGTCAATGTCACCACCGTCAAAGATGCACTTCATCCATCTTTGCACACTTCATAGTGCCAGCTATTTCTTTATTACACTTCCCTGCCTTATACAAGGGTACAATAGCAACAATATCCTCTTTAGGCAAGTCCTTAGGGCCAAGTATTGCAGCACAAACCCACTACAAAGCAAATGTGGGTAGGGTGAAAAAGCAGATGTCATGGGGACAACTAAAAAATACATCGACCCACCACAATAGCTTCAGGCAGACTAACTGCCACCTGTTGCTATCCAGGGTACCCCCCTCCCCACCAATGTACATGAATCACCCAAGTATTTTTCATCATTTCATTCATGTTTTGGAGTTATGATACAAATGGGCGAAAAATACTGGCGTGGGCCCTGTCAAGCCAATTACTTTTGCTGGCACTGTATATCCTCTTCTCAACATTTCTTCACACATTCTCTCCATATGTCCAAACCAATTCAACACACCCCTTCTCTCATTCTAGACAAATAATAACAAGCTAATACATTTCAAAATTCATGACTGATAGCATTATTTTTCAAATTTCTTTGGCCATCCTAAGTTTACTATTTACCTAAAAAGTTAACCCTTTTCCTATTCATGTATGAGCTCCTTTTACAGCTCAGCCTTTTGTTTCTAATCTTTCATCAAAAAAACTCATTCTCTCTAACATGGAAACACCTGTGAAATCTGACAAATAAATCTGAAAAAGGAGGGAATAAAACTCTTAACCGAAATGCAGTTGAAGTCCTTTTATGACACAGAGATTCTAGTTTCTTGGCAAATATTTCTTAAAATGAGATCTCGTTCTGATGAGTTAGGGATATTATCAACTGCAACCCAGAAACTTTCAAAATGAAAAGATTACTCAATGACAACAAGTCATTTGTTCTTGCTTTAAGTGTAAGGCTATAAATTTCAACAAAAGTGTGTATTGTGATATTTAAATTTAGTGTATGTATACATCTTTAGGTAGTAGCTAATAGAAAGCCAACGACCAGAGAGGTATATTAACAGTACTATCTATCTGGGTATAAGGAGGGTTAGTGACAATAGTGTAGTGAGCCAGCACTTCTGTGGCTATCAAGCTGCACTCCTCTGACCCAGGTAGCTGTCTTTTCTTTTCTGTCACCCACACATAGGCTACTGGCATTCTGTCCACAAACATACAATCTCACCTTGTCATACATAACACTTGACAACACTTAACTTACACAACTCATTCTTCATAACTATATTTTTCTGAGGTTGGCACTATGCACTAGCCTTGTCTTTTAGCAAAATGATTGAAGCAACAGATAGAGGTAGTTGATAGGAACATTTAGGCAGGAGCATTAGGTAGAAGTAATAGGAAGAAACATATGGCTGAAGTATTACGTAATAGTAGTCAGTAGGAACATAAGGCCTCTGCAAACACTGCACTAGAGTTGCCCTCTACCAGTGGCCTGTTAAGGGTGAAGCACTAAATGGTAAGACACTGAAGTTCACTAGTTATGGAGACTCTATTACCGTGGCCATCCCCTTAAGGAAGTTCCAGTTGGGAACAGGCATCAGAGATACATACACAGTACAGATTCAATCTTATGGGGAAATCTGCAAAGGAAAATAATGTCAGAAAGCTTACCAGCATGCCCAGCTGAATCAATAAAACAAGATATAGTATTCCTAAATAGCCCTACCTGCATATTCCATATAGTTTTTAAGGCAGCCAAATGAAACTAGGAAGCAAACGGGATAACTTCACAGGCCCATGCCTATTACTTTACAAGGGATAGTGATGCCTTACTCAAATCAGCTACTCCTGGAGGTTCAACTACATAAAACTGAGAACATCTACTTCTCTTTCAAACACTGCAAAACTTAATAGCCAAAAAATCATCACAAGGTTGAGGTTAAGAAGTTGGTGAGTAATTCCTCTCAGAACTATGATTAGCACTAGTGCTCGAGTAATCTTCATCAGCACTCAATGAAGAGTAACTGGATACTGCTGACCAACCTTTCATTCAAATAAGAATCAAGCAAAATCCTGCAGTGCATCAATAACCTCATAAAACCTAGTTTTACAGTCATCTTAATATTCTTACCCAAAAATCTTTTCATATTCCTCATTTCTGTCTTTTCCACCTGAATCTATGATACAGCTTTATGATATGGTATGTGTTATGGACACCAATAATGTACATCTTTTTACTACATTTTAAAAGTGCTGAGATGAAACTCAATAAACGTCTCTACTATCTAACATACCTTTTTCAGTCTTCCAAGAACATAAGTGTAGCTTCAGGTGGAATGTTTGTGTCATGTGCTATCTAAACTTACATAAAACTCACCAGGAAGAGGAGGTGTAACTGAGTGTTTCTGAGACTTCTCAGCAGATAATTGTTCAATCTTGTTTGACTAAAACTCTGTTGCAGCATTTTAATAGCTAACCACTTGGGAAGGGTTGGATATTTTGCTTTGGAAGTATGGTTTCCATGTCCAAATGGTATGAGCAATAGGTAGAAATATTAGGTAGGAACTTCAGGAGGGAGCATTAGACAGAAGTAGCAGGTTCGAACATTAGGTAGAAGCAGTTGGTAGGAACATTAAGTTGGAGCCTTTGGAAACATTGTGCTTGAGTTACACTCTGACAGTGGTCTGTCAAGGGTGAAGCTCTAAAGGATAAAAGGTGGTACTGAAGTTCACCAGTTACAGAGACTCTTGCCATGGCCACCCACCTAGAGGGAGTTCTCAGAGGGAAGGGCACCAGAGATATAGATAGAAAGGTTTCCATGTCATGGTTGTCCACCTGCCAATGCCAGGAAGGTGAAAATAAGTTTCCACACCTTGTTTCATGGGTCAGTATATAGCACAAGTTAGGTACTGAAAAAGTTTGAGTTGACCTATATCGTAACATCTTTCCATGTAAGTAAAGGGTTTGGGACCACAGGCCAAAAATATATGAAATGTCTCAAAATGTTATGGAAATAAAATACCAAATAATACTCAAAATGATATATGAGCAATGAAAATAATACACCATACAGAAAATAACAGAAAGCCTTCTTCCTACCTGCCACACCCAGATTTCTTTGGGAATTTGGGATCTGCTAAACAAGTTTTTCTTATATCATTTTTGAATATGTAGGAAATTACTAGTTTAGGAATTAGGTAAGAACTTACTGAAGAAAAATATGTACAAAAATGTATATAAAATACGATATACCTAACATTCATAGAGTAAAAGATGTATGTTTTAAACCAGATGATTACTCACTTCCCTGAACTGTAAACGTTCTAAACTATACACTACTATGCCACCTACATTTACGTTAAAATATTGTTCATAATATTGTACTCTATGCAATTCACTTTTAGTGCATGAAGTAGTCAGAAACTTATTAAAGAGAATTGTATAAGAAATAACCTTACTTTAAGGAGTTTAGGACCAAAGGCCAAAAATACAGGAACGAAGGCCAAAAATACAAAAAATAGTTCTCAAAAGTTTATGCAACAAATGGAAATAATATGAAGTACTGTACCAAATAATGCACGAAACATCACTCAAACAATGAAACAATTTATGATACAGAACATATAGATAATGATAAACAGCTACTGTATCTTCCTCCTACTCTTGAATCGACTCATCACTCAACCCACACTCTACATATGTCAGCAGCTTGGGATGTGACAAACCCTGAAATATGCCAAAATCAGCTAAAAGTACCAGAATAACAAAGTGTATGCTATCTATACTGCCTAAGCTTTGTTCAAATTAGCTATGACAGTATTTAATCATAAAAAAAAGATTTGTAACTAAAGAAAAAATAGACTGCCCAGTTACTCTCACCAGTCTGGTTTCCCAAACACCAATAAACATCTTAAAATAAAAAGTAATAGTTAGAAAACCATATCTCCTATGAAGTGAGTGAACATCGTACAATAACAATAAACCAAGAAAAAAGTGATCTAAGCCTTTCCCTGATCTGGGAGAAATGAGAAATAATAGTACGAAAAAAAAAAACGTTAGTAGTGTATTGATAACATATTACTAAGTGCTAAAAACAACATAATGTTGACATTTCTCCTAAGACGGTGGTGTCAACTCCTCTTTTATATAATGTTTGGGTGCACTTGCTTTTTATATCAGGATAAGTTCACCCTGTTCCACGTCTCCAATGATCCATTGTTTCATTATGACATGCTGTGAAATTAGTATATGTTCTTAGAAGTTAATCATTACTGGTTTAAGCTTATATTTACAATAATCAAAACTGTGTGATGATGCAATATTTTCTTTCATCAATTCTACTTCAATACATACATAAAAACACACACACACACAAAAAAAAGAAACTATAAAGTGAAATTATTACAGATTATGACCCAGCAATCTCAACCCAGCCTTATCACTAATATGACCGTAGTTGAGTGATGACTCGACAGTTGATAGCTTTGTCAATGAACTACGCTTATTATTTTTCTCTGTAACTCCATAGAGAATATACATGAATAGGTATTTATGATAGAATTAATAATAACTACTCAAAGAAAACTAAACTACATAAAAGGAGTATAAATATGAAAATAATCAATCTAAAGGAAACTAGAAACAGGCTGATACCAAAGATGCAACTTGTTTAATACTGAATATACAGGTAGTACAATAAACAAAATTGACAAAAGAAAAACATGAAAATGAAAAGTACATTTTCATTTATAGTCACAGAAATGACTCTGAAGGTGATATTCATAAAACATATTAAATAAAGTAATTCAGTAAAGCTGTCTGCAGAGGAGGGGTGTTGTAACACATATTTACTTAACTAAATGCTTAACTGTACTTCTGTAGTACTGAAAATGCACATGAACAAATGACTTCCAAATTTTTTGTAAATAAGCAGCCTGGATCAAATGTATTACAGGGACCCAGAAGTCTCTCCCAGGCCCTATTCATAATCACAGCAAATAAGTTGACTTTGTTACAATTGAAAGACTGTTTTTGCAGTTACTTTAATAATTGAGCTCTGCAGTAGATGTAGCATAATATTTTCAAATATTAAAAAGGATAACTAAAAATGAATGAAATTATGAAAAAACAGTGAAGTGGAATGAGGTTGTGATTTCAGTTAATAAACTTGACCTTACTTTTTCAGGAATAGTGGACTAGTATGTTCAGAACTCAAATATAGTCAGGGGGATAGAGTATGATGCCAAATTGTCAATGGTGACTGAAGTTATTAATTTAAGATTTAAAAAACTCTTCTACCTATAAATGCACAGTACTCATCAGACAAGACTACAAAATATATTTTGAATATATTTCACAATAATTTTACAAGACTATTACCTCTTCCTCTTGGTACTGGAGTGAAAGAATATTCTGCAAATTAAATAAATTATCAATAATGGTATCAACCATCGTGTCATCACTCACCAAGTTTTATTAACAATAAGGTTGGGTTGACATTTTCATTATTTCACTGCTGATTATAATGACAAAAATGGTCTGAGAAAACACTATATAAACAAGAACGCCACCACTGCAAGAGGGAGACATGTCAACACCATGCTGTTTTTAGCATTTAAGTTAAGGCTTATATCACTTGTTTCAACATTGTTTCATTATTTTCTTATAATGTCCTTTCACTTCATAAGAGAGAAATGGTTCTTAACTTTATCATTATCATTTAAGATGCATACTGGTGTTTGGTAGACCAATCTTGTGAGACCACTAAGGCAAAATAATTACTTTTTCTTTGACTATGAATTTTTTTTTTCATATCAAAAACAGTTCTGCCAGCTCACTTGAATTATATAGCTTAGGCAATCTGGATGACATCCAGTGTGTTACTCAACTATATTTCAGTTACTTTTGGCTAATTTTGTCATATTTTAGTCTTTTCTTTTTATATGAAGCTTGAGATATATTTTTGTCTTCTCGTAGATGGCTCAGAAAAGGCTTTCCAGATTGATTTACTTTTAAGCTTGATGGTGTAAATGCTCTCAATAAACCCACAAAGGCAAGCAACTGCTGAAGTGCCAGACCTCAACTCAAATTCATCCTGAATTCTAACATTTTCCTTCAAGTTAAATATCTTTCTTACATTTTTGGCAGGTTTACTTGTAGTAGGGGTACTTGCTGGATGTTTAGTTCGGGTGGTGACTGGTACATGTGGGCAAAAGTTTAGAATTATAAGAGTGGCAAATTATACGTCCTCACTGAATGCTAGCAGAGAACTGATGTAGTGGTCAAAATGGCTTGGGCAGCAACAGCATCATATGGCCTGCTAGGCTAGCATTGTATCACGATGGCACGTTACAATAACAAGATGGGAGTAATTTAGGTGCCTGTATGAAATAAAATGCACTACATCTATCTATTCTATCTATATCTTTGATACCTGTTACCAACTGAAACTCCCTCAAGGGGGTGGCCACTGCATTAGTGCCGCTTCTTAGCCTTTAATGCCTCGCCCTTAATAGGCCACTAGCAGAGGACAACTTTAGCGTAGTGTTTGCAGAGGATTCCACCTATGTTCCTACTGACAACTACTACTACCTAATGCTCCTACATCCTATCATGCTATATCCAAACACTGATATTTGTTGAGGTGCGTATTACTCAGGATGCGAACTGGTTTAAAAAGTCTGGAGGAAAAAACAAACTGTTAAAGGTACAGACACTATGGAGTACAAAACTAAGATTGAATCAAAAACAATTCTTTCCTATTTTTCTTGTATCATTTACAAACATATTCATACACTTAATAAGCTTGAAAAGAAATTTACAGAATTAAGAGTATCTATCTCTAGGGATAGGGGAGAAAGAATTGTGGTTGCTAGTAGGTGGTAAGCAGCCACCGACCACACAGGCATATATCACCAGTATTACCTGCCTGGGTACCTGGAAGGTTATTGATGGCTGCATAGTGAGCAAATGACTTCAGAGGTTGTCAAGTTGCACTCTTCTGACCCACGCAGCTGTCTTTTCTTTCTGCTTCACCCACATGTGGACTACTGGCATTCTGTCCACAAACATACAATCCCTCCTTGCCACACATAACACTTAACAACTTAACTCACACAACTCATTCTTCGTAACTTTAAATTCTTCCTGTGATGAGCGCTATGTGCAAGCCCTACCTTTCGGCAAAATGGTAGGAGCAATAGACAGTAGTAGTAGTAGTGGACAGGAGCATTAGGCAGAAGTAGTAGGTAGGAATATTTAGGTGGGAGCATCAAGTAAAAGTAATAGGTTGAAACATTAGGTAGACACATTAGGTAGAAGTAGTTGGTATGAACAGCAGGTAGGAGCCTAAAAACATGGCAATGGAGTTACCCTTTGCCAATGGCCTGTTAAGAGTGAGGCACTAAAGGCTAAAAAGCAGCACAGAAGTTCACCAGGTATGGAGACTTTCGCTGTGGCCACCCCCATAATGGATAGAATTCTATCCACATATTCCCTATGTGTTGTAGAAGGCAACTAAGAAGGGTGGGAGGGGTGCTGGAGATCCTTCCCTTCTTGAATTTCAATTTCTAAAAGATGGACCAGAAGACAGCAAAGTGAGGAGTGTTCATCCTCCTTAAGGCTTAGGCTGGTGTGTCTGAACGTGTGTGGATGTAAACAAGATGAGAAAGAAGGGAGAGAGAAGGAATATAGTTTTGATGCATTATACATGACAGTTAGAGAGTGGATGTGAGCAAATGAGGCCATTTCTTCGTCCTTTTATGGTCTACCTCACTAATGAAGGAAGTGGTGACTTTAAGTAGTGTAGCAGTTAGCAGTTAGTGTTCCTAACTGTGACATATTCTAGGCTGACCATGGTCGAGTGCAAAGGTTTGAATCCTGGTTGCTGCAGTCAGTCCACAGTCAACCCAGCTGTTCATCCTCCCTGAGAGGTTGGTTGATAAAATGGGTACTTGGCTCATACTAGGGTATATTTGTATTTAGCATTAATGGTATGGCCTTGATTAGGGCCTCAGTTGCCTGTGCTGTAACAGCTTAAAAAAAAAAGTATAAAAGAGAGAAAATATAGGTAGTTTGTCTGAGGAAAGGAACCAGGATGTTCTAGCTCCGAGTGAAATAAAGCTGACGGGCATGGGGAAAGAATGGTTTGGTAAAGTCGATGATTAGTGTCAGGGTAAAAGCTAAGGAAGGAGTTGTGGGAATGTGTGAAAGAGTAAGAAAATGAGCAGCAGATATTAAGGGGTAAAAATGAAAGTGGATTACAGGAGACAGGTGATCATCAGTGCTTATGCATTTGGCCATGAGAAGAACGATGAAGAGAGGCAGGTGTTTTGGGAAAAGCCGAGTGAGTGTGTCAGCAGTTTTGATGCAACAGACCAGG
>JAUUDW010051380.1:0-16642 GCA_032361385.1 Panulirus guttatus
TTTTACTTTTCCAAAAGAAGGAAAAGAGAAGGGGGCCAAGTGATGATTCTCCCTCGAAGGTTCAGTCCTCTGTTCTTAAAGCTACCTCACTAATGCGGGAAACAGTGAATATGTATAACAAAAATTTTCATATGTATACATAGTTATTCCTGAGCTCTACCTTTAAGCGATAACACAGTGAGCATGAAGTTACTTTCAGTGAGGCTGTATCATCATTACTGGACAGAAAGTGACACAGTCTCGTCAAGGGCCTTCCTACCCTAAAGGAGCCCACCTTTCCCTGCTCCCACATGGAGCACAGCCTCTAAACTGCAGGAACCGTACAACAGAGGTCCTTAGGTATCAACATTAAATGATGCATTTATAAAGTAATACATTAAACTGTTAATCACACCATTTATATTATACATTAACTAGGTACCATTTTCACACAAGCAATATTCAATTCTTATCATCTTATTTTAATGTACATAGCACACTATTTACATATGAAGTGAAGGAGTAAATAATGAAGAAAAAATCAAGATGAAAAAATTAACATATCTGCATATACTTTAAAAAAAGGACATTAAAAAATTACCTCTATAAAAACATTTCATGGAAAATGCATATGATCATCAATAATAAATCTAATACCTATGTCTGTCTATAGAAAAAGATTTAGTTTTACATTACCTGGTTGGAGTTCAACAAATATCTCATTGTGCTCCTGTGAAACACCTTCCATGTTAAATTCATTAAAAAAGTGTCCTTGGTCAAGTTCTGCCCACAGCCCAGGTGAATTTCCTACAGCCCCTGCCTCATTTATGATGAAGAACAATCGCTCTCTGGTAATACGCAGCACACAATTCTTGGCTAACCGAGCCACAGTGCCCACAATATCTGTAAGACAGAGTGATTTATTTAACTGACAAATAATGTAAACTTGATGTAAGGATAGGCTTTACTCAATTTCAGAAGAGATACTGTATACAAACACCTAGGGTCATGCCTCTCAGATGCTACTTTACTAATCATAATAAAATGACACCAGATTTAGTCATGTTTTTGTAACTGCATGAGGAATGGAATTAAATGTAACCAAAATGGTATTACCAATTAACATATAACACATACAGTCAAATACTGTATACATCTTTAGGTGTCACATTAAGTATATAATCCTAAGACCCCTTTTATGGGGCTTCTGCAGCTTCAAAGCTACACTACATCATGTAGCTGGGAAATGATGGACTTCCCTAGAATGAGAAGTTCCTTGATGAGATTGTTCTCTTTTTCACTGACTGATGATGATAAAACCTTGCTGAAAGTGATAGTTCAGTCACAATGAAATCACATGCAGGCAGAGTCCAGCAATGCCCAGATGTGATATATTATGTGTAAACTGTGTACAGATAATTCTACCCCATAACAGTACATCATGTATGTAAATGAGTTGAAGACTCAGAATGAAATCCTTTTAAACAGTGAAGGGTTAGTATTATTTGTATCTAAACAAAGAAATTACACCTTAATGAAGGTTATACTAGGCAGTGTTCAGTTAGGATGTCTAACCAACATTTTGAATATCAAAACTTGGTGAGGTTGAATTAATCTTGGTTTTACATATGCATCCTCAACAATCATACCCTAACCAATGATGAGTTCTAAACTGATTTGGTATTTTCAATCATTAAATTTCCTTGCAATTTTCAAGAACTGCCCTCCTTTGTCATTACTTCTGAGAGGAAAAATATCTAAAATATAAACAATCATTATACAAACAATTGCTACTCTGGTCAGTTTCAATAATTACAAGTATCATATTTTGTATGTACCCTCATTTCCAACTAACAGCCAGCGGAATGGCCAAAATACAATATGGCAGGCGGTAACTACAAGCACAACAGCAGCTGAAATGAGACTCAGTCACTTACACAAATCTATCAATTTCCAAGGTTTCAACTTGATAACTCCAGTAATAAATTGAAGCCCCTAAACTCAAATTTTATCAGGGTTGAATACTGGTAACCACTATTTGAAATTCTCATAAACATAAAGTATCCTATCAAGATCTTACATTCTTTTTTCATGGCCAACCTAAGCCCAATGTTGCTATTCTGAAATTTTCATATCACTTTCAGTAACTTTATTGATAATTACGTTACTTACACTACTTTATTTGTAAATTTATTAACTTTTCCAATGGAAGAAGACTTCTTGCACTTATATGAGAAAAAAGGAATTTTCAGTAAAAAAAGGACTATGTTAAGTGAAACAGAGGTTATATAAACATTTATGGATGATAAATCTACTGCTGGTTCTGGTATTTGTCAAAAGATATCTACAGGTTTTAGATATTTTCTGGTTTTAATAGGTCATTATTTTCATTAACATTTTTAGAGTTTTACTACCTTATTCAACCAAATAATGAATGATGTAATGTTAATATTGAAATATTACTGCTTTACTAAAAGTGTGTTACAGGGAGAGAGTTTTACACTCATGTCACCTAATCTCTTAGCCTTGTACATATGCATCATATCTTTACTCCTTTGTATGTATGCACACACAAACACACAAACCCCTGGCTAAGCTAGTTACCCGATTATCAGCCAGACCCAAGAAGATAAATGAACACCTATGCTGGGTGTAGGCCGAATGCCTTGCCCAGGATTCGAACCCATGCAGGTCCTATCCTGAACTAGCCCATGCTGACTCACTACCAATAACTCTAACTACTACACCATGAAGGCCTATTGTCCTATCTTGTCCACCTGGAGCTGGAAGAATACTCTGACCGAGTAATATGTAGTCTGCATAGGCCCAGAGGGTAGATATGTGGGCAGAGGATTAGAATTATTTTCATCTAAAGTTAAATTAGATGAGAGTAAATACTAAAATGAGCAGCTTCATCGATTGGAGAGTTTGCCATAAATCTACCAGAGAGGAAGAGAGAAGGAACAAGTTGACTTGCAGAAGTTAATGACGAAATAGACTTGTCAGTAAAAGAAAGTGTCAACTTGTCAACCTTTCTTTCAAAAAAGGTGTACTTGACTTTCCAAAGAACAACGATGCAGTGACTTTTACATAAATTCGCCACATCTTCCCTGATAAACATGATCCTTATCGCCTAATTCAATATCTTAAAAAAAAAACTATAATAACGTAAATCATCCTGCGCAAATGTGATTGCATTCTCTGAACTCTATCAGTACTGGTACCGATATACTAACACTGCAGAACCCAATAATTCCATATTCTACGCTAAATGACGTGGAACTATTAAAATAACTATTAAGATAGACAAAATGTCAGTCATTATTACCTGAGAAGTTTCGTATTCCTAGATTCGACTGATTCTACATCACTTACTTGAAAACTGTCTGATGCATAGGATATCATTCATTTTACCTCTGAACTTCATTTTGTCAAGGAAATGTTTGGCTTCCCTGACAACAAGTCAATTCATGCGGTTGTTTTGATGGGATTCCAAGCAGCGAACACATATAGCGAACTTTCTCAACAGATCATCCACTAACTAACGCACAAACATAACCAGCGAATATCATAAGCGAATTCTATAAAGTCCAAACCAAATCGTCACTCCATTTGCTTCGTAGGTCCACATTGGTACATTTTGTTTCTAGTTATGGCTTATTTTCGAATAAAGAGAAAGCAGTCTTATTCTATGAGTGATCAGCACAACGTCTCCCATCAGCAGACCTCGCTGGGCAAATAATGGAACATGATAACTGGAGAGGCTGTTACTCCCAAACCCGATGGATATCAATCAACTTCCCAAAAATATGAGTTGTATAATTTGATATTCCTTTCGTACATAAACTTACAGTAGATCTTCAATTCTCATTACGGATCGTGTAAAAAGAAGCTAAACTGCTGTAAAAATTGTTCAAAACAATCAAACAAACAAAAAGGCTTTGACTAGAGAGAAAAAATAATTCTACGTCCAATCAAGACCTACAGTTAACACACGATGGCTAATCACTGCCACAGATGTCCTATCACGAAGCTTCAAAAACTAGTGCTACATTAAGTTTTATTCCAGGCTTGGCATTACGGGCATTACTATTTGAAAACAGTAAGAATGAAACACATATAATTAATCAAGTGCTATAATGACTTTTGTGTACTTTTTACTGTCGAATACTGTGACTTTCTCCTTTGGTCATTGCCAGATTCAGGTAGTCCAGTTGTTCCTATTTTTAACCTAAGCTTCCAAATTCTGGTGTAAAAGATTTGTGTAAATTGTTAGTTTTTTTTTAAAGCCTAACACTATCGAAATTATTACTTTATTGAACGAATGATACCATAGTAATCTCAGTGAGTAAATCTATAATTACCATTTGTAAAAAATATTATAATATGATATCAAAACGTTTGCTATCTATAAAAGTTCTTTCTATATGTTCGTACTGTTCACTATTTACATGCCAACACATGTTAAGATGTACAATAATAACCTGTTACATACGATTATCCTACTTGTGCTACATGTATGTCTGTGAAATTTAAACAATTTCTTTTGAGTATTTAGTAATATTTTTTTAGAATCTTTTATTTCTTATCTTTTTTTCTATTTCTAATGATTATATTTTGACATCATCATGAAAAGTACATTATTGTTGATAATATTCTACGATAACTTTCTCACTGTGATTTAACAGCGTGAGATTCACAGTCTTTGAGATTGCTGTTATGAATCGTAAATTTATACACTACAGGTACACTGAAAAGAATTTTCATTGTGTGACAGAGTACCACGTAATGAACTGAAGATTTATGCGATAGAAGACAAGAATATTTGAGATCAGCGCAGCCATGGTTGAACGTATGGTCGAAAAGGTGAGTGTTGTTTCACAGTTGGAAATTAGCAAATATAAATTATATGACTTACATGGATTCACGGTATACTTTGTAGCAAGAAATCATGATATCAGGTATTCAGGATATAAGTTGTTTACTGTAAAGTACAGGTTCAAGTAAACAAGATACTGAGTTTAGCTAACAGGGGTTTAGGGATGGACTAATTTTTTTTCATTAATAAAGTTTTGCAGTGTAAATTTTTTGGGTAGCGTTTCATTGCAAAGTACAACACCTCAGTCATACAGGATTTACATAGATTTATGTTTACATTGACATTGTAATTAGAACAAAATGAGATGGGAGAGCATGATTTTGGGCAATATTTTGGTAGATATTACCAATTTAGCTACTTATAGCTTTGAATGTCAAGTGATCTTGTTCTTCAATGCTCATGCAATGTTTAGAGAGTATTTTTAAAGTTGCAGAGCATAATTTAAGAGCAACATATTTAATTCTGCATTATTAAAGGTGATGATAATGACATTGTGTAATTAAATAATGTGAAAGTAAGTAAAATATTTGAAGAAAATCAACAGAACGTAAATCCCCTAGTAGCCAAGATATATTGTCAAAATTAGGCCTAAGTAGTTACAGATTAGTCACAGGTAGTAAATGTTAATTTCACGTAAAAGAATGGTAGGTTATGTTAGGTTAATTTTCTTGCATTGCTAATGTGTTTCTTTTGTAAAACCACAGATAGATGAAATAAAGCAAGAAAACTAACCTAACTTAAAATTCTCCAATCCTTTTTCTGTGGATAGTACTTCTACTTAATGTGTCTACCCAGTGTTCCAAGTTACAACTTTTACCTAATGCTCCCTACCTACTGCTCCTATCCAGTGTTTCTACTCAGTTATTTTTATCTGTGGCTCCTACCGTTTTGCCAGAAGGCAGGGCTATCACATAGCAACTCACCATAGGGAAATCAAGTGTTATGAAGAATCAGCTGTGTGAGATAAGCATTGTCAAGTGTTTTGAGTTTCAAGGAGAGATTGTATGTTTGTGGACAGAATGCCAGCTGCTCCAAGTGTGGGTGAGGCAGAAAGAAAACACAGCTACCTGGGTCAGAGGAGTGTAACTTGACAGCCACTGAAGTGCTGGCTCACTACACAGCTGTCACTAACCCTCCCGATACCCAGGCAGGTAGTACTGCTAATATACCTCTCTGGTTGGTGGCTGCCTACCAATTACTACTTACTGATACTTAAACTTTATGTATGATTGGATGTATTAAACTTGCAGAAAGGAGTGAGTGGAACCATAGCTTCAGATCTGCCAAGAGGAGTTTCATTGCTGTCAGACCTTTCTGGCAGTCTTAATAATGTCACAGCCATATTTGCAGCTCTTGGTGAGAAAATCAAAGATGGTGAGCTGAACACAGATGGGGTGAGTAATGTATCTTACGCTTTGTGACGTAATCATTGTAACGCTTTGTTTATGGTCTATATTTTCCCAAGCAGTGGTAGAATCATGCTAAGTTAACTTCCCACTGTGGCAGAGTTTTAAGACATTGCCTTTATTTATGATATTACATGAGGGTATGATATCAAACAGTATTAAGATAATGACAGTAACAAGAACAAAGTGTCTTCCCATTTAATTCTTGTGCACCTTTATATTTTTCAAAATATGTTTCCCTGACATTAATTCTGGATTAGTTGAAAGGTTCTGTGCTTTAACAAGACTTCTAACCAAATTGTTGATGTCATCATAGGTGGCAATGAAAGCCTTAATGATGCAAACACCAGCACCTTTTAAGTTAAGACAAGCATCAAAAATTCTTTAACTCAGGCTGCTAGGAAATATATTGCTTTCATTCATCCCTTTTCTACATTATTTCTATTTGGCATTCATTTGTATTTCATTATGTTTGTAGCATCCTGATAAATTAGTTCTCAGGTCATAAATTTAACCTAAGTTTCATGCTGAACCAAGTTGCATTCTGTGAGTCACTAAATCACCTTAAAACTCTCAGAAGCATTGTCATATCCTTGAATTGTTCCATTCCATGATGATATGTTCCCTCTAGCCTTTTGACGTAATATCTTTTATTGTATTATTTTTGCTGTTTAGGATGGATGCAAAGTAGAAATGATCGTAGAAATGGTTTAAGTAGCTATTTTTGGTTTCAGTCCAACACACCATCTGTCGATACCAGATTGGAGAATATTGCAGCTATGAAAGAGTTTAGGATTATGGGTTAGGTTAGTGTGGGGAAGAACAGCTGGAGGTGCTTCACAAATGGTTTTTGGTGAATGGATTGCAGATTATGAATGTGCATGACTGAGTATTTTTCCCAACCCTTCTTTCTAAAAATGAAACTGATGCTCCTAGATAGCAATAGAATGAACTGGTGGAATGGTATTATAGTATGTGAATTAGACAGATTAGCTTTATTATGAAGAGGTAACAAAGTGGTGTAAAACATGATAAGATGCCAAAGAATGTGGGTTTTAGGATATAATGCCAGAAGAATGACTAGGGGCTGTGTGCAGTAAGGGCATTTAATTTCTTGGGTTGAAAAAGTGAAGCAAGATCCAACAGGCCTTTGTGACTGCATGTTCTGTGCAAAAGTGAGTTAATGTGGAGGATTAATGTGGAAGTTGGTCACCCAGTTTTATTTGCCTTAAAGTCTAGATGAATAATTTTTGAGTTTTAATGTATATGGTCCACTGTGGACATCAGAATAGATCTTAACAGAATATTTGTTGCTTATGAAATTTTTTTTATCTACTGTTGGCTATTGTCTTTAATTCCATTGCCATGTACATACAATAGTTCAGATTAAAACATCCCTGTATCTCATTTATATGATTCCTTTACTGTGCTTAGTGATGAAATGAACTAAGCCTTTCATTCTTAGGCTGCAAGATACCTGTTCTCTTGGCTGACAAGAGTTATCAGGTAAGATTTGCACTTTCACTCATCAGCTTGTATTTATACACAAACTACATGCTTGCAGATAACTGTAATTCCACATGTGATACCTTATGAATTGCTTATTGTTCTCAGAAGTTTACTCTTAAGATATATCCCTTTCTTACTTAGTTTACCTTTCCCCTTCATCTCTTTAAATTTGCTGTTATAGACCACCAGTTTCTCCTGTGCCATATAATGTACATAGCCTTACCATCTTTGTCAATTTTGATCCATGTTATATCATCTTTGTAGGCTTTCATCCATGTGTCGTTCTGATGACTCCTTCAGACAACATTCCTTTCAGTCTGTAATTTCTGGTGTTTACAATTTTTCATATCTTCCTTCTTTAGTTTTTCTATGTAATTTCTCATATCTTCTTTCTGTATTTGATCTCTTTTTTAATCCTTATCATATTAATCACATTAAACTTTAGAATGATTGGATAATGTAATCTACTCATTTTTTGATAGTGTTTAAATTTTGGTTTCAGGGTTTGAGCTTACTAGAGCTCAAGAACCAGTCTTTCCTTTCATATATGGCCAATCTCGCATACTTAGCTTTGCGGAAATTGAAAGGTGCTAAGATTGAGAATGACCCTAGCATTGGTAAGGATATAACTGTTTTTCCCTACATTAAATTGAATGAATTTGAAAGAAAAAGACCACCTATTTTATATGCTGACACAAGCATCCAGAACAGAATACATGTGGAGTATTTCCCAAAAGTCTTTAGCCATTGAACATCTCTGGACATTGTATTTTACTGAAGTTCTGATACAATCTGCACTCTTATTTAGTGTTATTCAGGGATTGGTTGCATAAAATTCTTTAATCTCCTACATAAGATGCCAAATTTATTTTTGACAAAATAAGTCCTGATACATTTTGTTATTATGAGAAAGGGTAGTGTGTGGTGGAATGAGGTAAACAGATTGCATGGGAAAGAGTGAAGGAAGCCATATTGATTGTATGTTCAGAGAAGGAGTGTGAATAATTGAGATGATCAATGGGGAAAGCAGCAGGAGGTCAAGAAAGTTATGAGCTGGAAAAAGGGCAAGGTATTGATGAACTTCTCTTGTAAGGAGGGGAATAGTGTGTGGAGAGGAAGAGGACAAATACGGGTGATGGTGAGGAGATCTGATGTGGAAGTGGTAATGGGCAAGGAGGAGGTGAAAAAGAAGTGATGTGAGTATTCTAAAGGAATACTAAATCTGTTAGATTATTGGGTGGTGGATATGCTGTGTTTGCAGTGAGGTGGACTGAGGTTCATAGTGAATGGTATTGTGAAAAGAGAGGAGGTGAAAGCCTCACATAAGATAAAATGTGACAGGAGTGGATTGGATTATGATTGAGTTGTGCAAGAAAGGGTGTGGTAAAATTGTGGCAGTGTGGATGGGACTGTGGTTGAGTTGTGCAAGAAAGGGTGTTGTATTTCAGTTTATTAGTTAATAAGACTATAGGACATCTGTTTGGCCCAAGTTGAGTGCTTGAGGACTGACAGAATATGTGTAAATTGCTCTCATATAAAGGAAAGGGGGAAAAAAATAAATGCCCAAATTACAGAGGTACAAATTTGTTAAGTATACTGTGTGAGTTGTTTAGGACAGAAGGGATGAAGAGGGTAGTGGCATACACAGAACATCTGAGTGGAAAGATGGAGTGTGGCTTCAGGAGAAGTAGAAGATGTGTGGACCTGGTGTTCACTTTAAGGTGTTTTTATGAGAAATGTTTAGGTAACTATGATTACAGTGAATTGTCTATGGCATTTATGGTTCTGGAGAACATGTTTGATAAGGTTTCCCAAAAGGCCTTATTGAAAGTGCTCTGAATATATGAGTTAAATGGAAAATACTACATGCAGTGTGGAGTTTTTCTGGGAGAATTCCACATGTACATGAGTAGGGAGGAGGGCTAGTGGTTCCTGATGAATGTGTGTCTGCTTCACGAATGTATGATGTCACCATGGCTGGTTAATCTGTTTATGGATAGGGTGCTGAGGGAGGTAAATGCAAGTACCATAGAGTAAAGGGCAGGTCTGTTGTATGCTGGGATTGTAGGTGCATGGGAAGTGAATCTGTGGCTTTCTGTAGATGATACATTTGTCTGGTAGCAGACCCCCAGAGAGAAACCCCAAAACCTGGTGACAGTTTAGGAATGTATGAAAGAAAATGATTGTGAACAGCTAGTGAGGTGCTTCAAGGAGCTGACACAGGATAGTTTTAATTTGTTTTAGTGCAGAGGAAGCAGAGTACCTTAAGTATCTGGGAATAGATATGACATTGGATGGAACCATGGATGCTGAAGTGAGTTATAGGATGGAAGAGGGTGCTCAAGTTCTCGATGCATTAAGGAGCATGTGGAAGGAAAGATCAGTATCCGCAGGAACAAGGATGGACATGTTTTAAGATATATTTTTAGACTATCTTCATTGACAAAATATTGATTTTTAGTTCCTTCTTTGAAAATAGCTACAACAGATGCCAGTTGCTAAAAATATGGCAGCAGTGAATGCTTTAAATCTTTTTTAGAAATTGATAGTTGTATGAATGAAGATAAATAAAGGATTGTATATGTTCTTACTTTCAGATCGTCTCGTGGAAACAAGGGTTGTTCTGGAACGTATTCGTCCATTGGAAGACAAACTGAAATATCAGATTGACAAGCATGTGAAGGTAAGTTTATAGTTTAAAACAAATTAATTCATTTTCTATGAATTTCAAGAGATGTATGGGTATTAGTGTTTCTTTTCTGTCCCCAGGGAGATTGTAGTAATACTTGTTGAATATTTAAATAGTGAACTTTGATAATGAGTATTTTTTAAGATTTTTCTGCATTGGTTATTTGTTATAAGACATAAGTTGGCATTATGGTAATCATTAGATCATTCTTATAATATTCTTTAAGTTAGAAGCTCATTAGACTTAAGGGTCACATGATTTTTGTAAAACTATTGAATATAACTTTCTTTAAAAGGTACTGAAGAAGCAGTCTCCTGGTAACAAAACTTTAAATGCCCTTAACTGATTAACATTTAAAAATCCAATAAAAGGCTCTTAAAAATCCAATAAAAGTCTCTTTCCAGATCAGAAATAAATGTTTAATTGATTTCCTTGATTATTTTTCATAGTTTAATTGTGAATTACACATGAAAGCTAGAGGATGAATGCAAGCAGATGCGGACTTTTTTCGTCTATTCCTGGCACTAGCTTGCTAATTGTGGGAAACAGCGGTATGGTAATAAAGAAAGATCCTATGATTATTTCTTTTTGTACTACAGATAGCAACTGAAGGTGTTGTCAGTATAGATGATCCTTCTAGACTGAAGGGCAACCTTGATAACATTGGATCATCATCAGATGAAGAGGAGGAAGAAAGCAGTACTACGAAGATCAAGAAACCAGAAGGCGAAGAGCAAAAGATTTATAAGATTCCTAAGATCAGCCAAACCCATTATGGTAATACATATTTTAATAAATTTATTATAGTTATTATTAATATTACTATTGTGTATTTTTTTTTTTTTGAAGATATTATATCCAGGAAGTTAATATCCCTTAGCTTACAAATAACTGATTGTAGTGTAAAAGAAGAATGACCTCATAGCACAAAATCTCATAGTTTATTGTATGGTCTTATATAATTTTCAATTCAGTAACTTGCAAGAATGTTGAATCATCATGAGATGGGCACAATACACATTTGAAAATTATTTCCAAAGACCAAACAGTAATAAGTGAAACATATGGTAAAGAAAGTTGCTTGTAATTTTACAGTAAGAATGAAGCATTTCCTTCCTCTTTAGAAAATAAAACTCATAAAACTTTGAAAAGATTGAAGATACTTCCTGTGGGTAATGAAGCCCATTCAGATAGCAAGATTATGAGAACAAAGGAAAACAAATATGTTTATACCTGTAATGGTTATCAGATTGATGAATAAGAAGGAAGTATGATAAGATTTGTAGTTGGATTACAGTAATATGCTGAAGAAGTTAAGCATCATCATGTGACCAGAAAACTTAGATATGACAAGACTCCTCTTATATCCCTGTCTTGTATGTAGGTCAGTGATCACATCAACAACCACCATCCTCCTAGCATTCATCACTCATTCCACTTATATTGTATCCAGTCATATGAATTTTTTAAGTCAGTTGCAGGCTAACCAGCTGTGCTAAACCACATACATCTGTTGTGGGTATTAGTTTGTAGAACTGGCTCACCAGCTCAAACCATACAGGTTAGTGAAAGGATGGGGTCTACCAGTTGTAAAGATACTGAAAGACAACTAAATTTGAAGGAAGAAACTTTATATTTCCTGTTTATTTTGTTATATAATATATCTATTTCAGATGGTGAAGAAAACAAGGATGAAGCTAAAGAAAAAGCGAGACGTCGAGTTCTTAATTCCAGCACATTGCGTGATGCCCTGATTGAGGAAACCGAGGACCCAGAAATTGTATACAATAGTGATGTCCTCAAGAAGAAGTCCATTAAGAAGCGCAGAGAGCTAGAAACGTAAGAAATTGTTTATAAGTTCCTTAGGTTAATTAATTCCTTCAAGTAAATCACAATTAAGGGGTATGTTATGCATTGTTCACTAAACAAGTCTGTTTTCATAGCATTGTGTTACAGACATGATAAGTTGAAGATGTAGAAGAACTGAGAACAAAGTGCATTATTGCTCTTGTTGACTAGTTACATTTTGTCATATTATTTGAGCAACCACTGCATTATGATTTTGAATGGCAAACACCTGAAATTTATAATAAGGCAAATTTACTTCCTTACAGTCCTTCTGAGTAAACCTAGACCAGATATTTGTTCTACTAATTAGAAAGTGATTATGAATGATACTGGCCCAGGTTCAAATTATGGAAGGGACGGTCAGCTTACAGCCAACCCAGCTGGTCATCCTTCCTTGGGAGCTGGTTGATGAATGGGTACCGGATCTAAGATGGGATTAATGCTGTATGTTCATAGGTCTGACTGAGATGGCTATGATTAGGGCATACAGTTGCCTGAGTCATATTGGGTACCATAAAAGAAAATATATATCATTATTATCATATAAAAACCCAGGGCTGTTTATGGTGCTCATACAGATTCAAGGCTGCACTGCATTTAGTAGCAGGGAAGTTGACAACATTGTACTCCTTTTGCCTATAGATGTTAATACAGGTTTGCTAAAGGTAAAGGTGACTCTTCACTTGTAACATAATCACTTGTAGGTGGAGTCTGGCAATTCCTATATCACTTATGTTTTCAGTGAACAGACCCTTTGAAAAGCTGATCTATGATGGAATGAAGCAAAATCTCCCACTCTCACTTACACAACATGGCTTCACACCTAATTACTTCATCACCTTCCTACAAATAGAATTCACAACATATATCGTAGATGGCTTCAACCAGCCACAACCCCTGCGCACACAATACTGGTGTCAAATTCCAACAAAGCATTTGACACTGGCCCCTGATACATCCTCATGCAAAAGATTCTTCTAGATACCCATACGTATAATATGGAGAGAATTGGTGAGGAGAGGTTGACAGAGGATATATATGTCAGAGGTGAAGGAGACAAGGAGAAGGGGGAGACCAAATTGGAAATTGGAAGGATGAAATGAAAAAGATTTTGGGTGATCAGGGCCTGAACATGCAGGAGGGTGAAAGGCATGCACAGGACAGATTGAACTGGAATGATGTGGTATACCGGGGTCAACTTGTTAATGGACTGAACCAGGGCATGTGAAGTGTCCAGGGTAAACCATGGAAAGGTCTCTGGGGCTTGGTTGTGAATAGGGAGCTATGGTGATGCATTACACATAACAGCTAGAGAATGGATGTGAGTGGACATGCCCTTTCTTTGTTTGTTCCTGGAGCTACCTCACTAATGTGGGAAACAGTGATCAGGGATAAAAAAAAAAAAAAGAAAATCAATAAGAATCCTGATGGCTGGCATGACATTGAAAAAGTTAATGCTCACTGCAATATCCATTTTTTTAACCTCTTTGGAATCTATTTATGTGCCAAATGTTTACAGAGCAAATGAAGATCTGAACTTCATTTCTTTACTGAATTATTTATTCTTTTATGCATTGAAACAATCATCCAAATTTATATTCTTTCTATCATATGTATCAACGCCAGGTGTAGAGTGGCTCCAGAACAAAAGACATCACTCAATACCTATTGAGCAGGGATGCTTTCCTAATTCTGAATGACTCTGTTTCTACCCAGATATGAGGAGGATAACATGATCAGGAAAGTGGTAAGTCGCCGTGATCGAGCAGCCATGAGACAGATGACCACACTAGGCACAATGGGTTCTGAGCTCTTGAGTTTCAACAACATGGATGCTTTGGGTGAGGAATATGACCCATCCGCTCCCCAAGTAAAGAAACAGAAGACAGGGAAGTCATCTAAGGGCAAAGGAAAAGGCAAATTTAAAGGCAAAAAAGGTAATTCATTTTTTATAATCATACATGATTCTAGAACTTTGAGAGTAAATGTTTATCTGCATTCTTTAGGGTTTATCCACATTACACACAGTGTTTTATACAGAGCTTCCTCCGGACACCATGACCTTAGTGTATTTTTTGCATACTTATCCAGTAAGGCATATACTACATAGTCTATCATTTCAATTTTCTCTCAGTCATCATGTACATATACTCTCACACATTTGACTGAAATACTCTTTTGATTATATTCTTGAAATCTAATTTACCTGCATTTGTGCCAAAGGAGTATTGATGTTTGAATTATATATCTTATTACACTTATCTTGCTGTGCATCCCTCTTATTTTCTTATTTTTTACTCTGCTTAATTTCCAAACACTGGGCACTTCAGCGGTACAGTTGCAATATTATTTTTGATGACCTTTAACAAATATCAGAAATTTTTCCTTTTACCTTTTAAAGAGTATTTTATAGTTTACTAAGAATTACAAGTACAGATGTGTTGGGATATAGCATGACTGGATATGCTGATTTTGATATATCTTTTTGCTGTAACTTGATCCATTATGATTCAACAAGAGCCCAGCTGGCTAGTTGGTGCAAATGCTACCCAGGTCACCCTGACTGCTTTGTTAGATCTCACAATTATTCACTGAATAAAAACACATCCTCTGCCTCACATATAATTCTACACTCATAACCACATATACCAGCCACCACTGTGCCTGAGCATCTGGCAAGTGAACCGACTAAAAGAGAAAGGAAGCTGTTATGGGGATAGTAAAATATATCAGAATAACACACTGCATGCCACTGTAATTGTTTAATTTGGGTTGGTGAGGAAGGTGAATGCAAGAGTCTTGGGGAGAGGGGCAAATATGAAGTCTGTCAGGGATGCAAGGGCCTGGGAAGCGAGTCAGTTGTTGCCAGTGATACAACACTGGTGTCCCATTCAAGTGAGAAACTGCAGAAGTTGGTGACTGAGTTTGGAAGAGTGTGCTAAAGTAGAAAGTTAAGAGTAAATGTGAATAAAAGCAAGGTTGTTAGGTTTAGCAGGGTTGAGGGACAAGTTAGTAGAGAGGAAAGTTTGAATGGAGAAAAATTGGAGGAAATAAAATGTTTTAGATATCTGGGAGTGGACTTGGCAGCAAATGGAACTATGGAAGTGGAAGCTAGTCATAGGGTGGGGGAGGAGGCAAAGGTTCTAAGAGCATTGAAGAATGTGTGGAAAGTGGGAAAGTTATCTGAGAGAGCAAAAATGGGTATGTTTGAAGGAATAGTAGTTCTAACAGTATTATATGGCTGCGAGGCGTGGGCTATATATAGGAATGCGTGGAGGAGAGTGGATGTGTTGGAAATGAAATATTTAAGGACAACATGTGGTGTGTGATGGTTTGATCAGAGAAATAATGAAAAGATAAGAGAGATGAATGGGAATAAAAAGGAGTTTGGTTGAGTGAGCTGAAGAGGGTGTGTTGAAATGATTTAGACATATGGCAAGAACAATTGAGAAAAGGTTGACAAAGAGGATATATGTGTCATATGTGGAGGGAACATGGAGAAGCGGGAGACCATATTGGACATGGAAGGACGGAGTGAAAAAGATTTGAGTGATTGGTGCCTGAACTTGCAGGAGGGTGAAAGGCGTGCATGGAAGAGAGTGAATTGGAACAAGGTGGTATACTAGGGTCAACGTTCCGGCAGTGGACTGAACTAGGGCATGTGAAACGTCCAGGGTAAACCATGGAGAGGTCTGTTGGGCCTGGATGTGGATAGGGAGCTGTGGTTTTAGTCTATACACAAGACAGCTTGTATATGGATGTGAGCAGATGTGGCCTTTCTTCATTTGTTTCCTTGTGCTACCTCGCTGATGCAGGGGATGGCGATGCTGTTTCCTGTAGGGCAGGATGGTACTAGGAATGGATGAAGGCGAGTAAGAACATGTACATGTGTATATTTGTATGGATGTGTATGTATGTATGTATGTACATGAATGTGTATGTGCATATATGTATATATGTGTGTGTGTGAGTGGATGTCTTTCTTCATGTTTCCTGGTGCTACCTAGCTAATGAGGGAAATGTCGATCAAGTGTGAAAAACTAAGAAAAGTAACTGAAGTATGGTTGGTATATTGGAATGTTTACAATTCTGGTAAACAAGGCAATTGAATCAGCATATTTGAATTCAGAATGTTAACAATTTTGTTGATGAATGATATGGTTAATTGTATTTTGTATATATTTTTCTCTACAGTTCTCATTTCAGGTTATTAGCTAATGCATGAACTAATGAATACCTTCGTATTCTGGAAGAATAGTGGAGAAAACTTAGCGAGCCTAGCTCAGATTCCTGAAGAAATATGGGTCTATTATGTACTGTGTATATTGGATA
>JAUUDW010051601.1:0-16640 GCA_032361385.1 Panulirus guttatus
CTCCTCTCTCTCTCTCTCTCTCTCTCTCTCTCTCTCTCCCTCTCTCTCTCTCTCTCTCTCTCTCTCCCTCTTACGACATACACTCAGCGTCTCTCGAGACAGCTGATTCTGCCGAGGAGCGGAAGCACTCCTTCCAAAGAAAACACACACAAAAAAAAAGAAAAGAAGAAACTTAT
This sequence comes from Panulirus guttatus, assembly GCA_032361385.1. Classification (NCBI taxonomy): domain Eukaryota; kingdom Metazoa; phylum Arthropoda; class Malacostraca; order Decapoda; family Palinuridae; genus Panulirus; species Panulirus guttatus. Next base: position 177 of record JAUUDW010051601.1, read on the forward strand.
GTTGGGTCAGTGAACGCCACCCCAAAGTGCCATATAGTTTACGTTTAGTGGGGGCAATAGAAGGGAGAGGTGCGGCGGGCAAAGAAATGTCCACAAGAGTGTGATCAGAAAAACCAACTGAGGGGAAATTGTCTCGTAATAAAGCGGAGGGTTTAGAGGTAGGAAACTAAGCTTGGGTAGAAAATGGTCATGACTGTCTGGAACATGAAGAGTGTGGCTGGTAATATGCTCCGTGTCTTTAAGAATGGAAAATGTGAGGGCTTGACCCTCAGTCTCCACTGCATGGGAGGAATTCGGATGCCCCTTTTGGTATATGGTAAAATCCCCTTTCCGCAAAACGCTACAGGCTAAGCATAAGAGGATGTCATGGTGTCTTGCTGGGAATTCAGCCCCTACCCCCCAAAAAAAGAAAATAATAATAATAATCATGAAACTTATGAGTCAGGGGAAATAAGGAAACAAGCATAATGAACATGATACCAGTTGACAGACAGATTTGGAGCCAAGTGATATGAAAATATACAAACTCAATGTCCATAATCCTTATAACAGGCATAATGGTGTTGGAATAGGCAAGACATTCTAATGTGAAACGGAGAAGTGAATGTAGATTAGTGTTATCATTCGTGGATACATCATTAGCTAGATCGGTTTCTAAAAGAAAGTAAGAGACTGTAAGTAATAGGAGAGCAGTGTTCAGCAGAAGAATTAATTGTAGGATGATCACGGCTATTGGTGAAATTAATGGAAAAAGAATCAGGTCTACCAATGGGGTTAAATTCTTTGGAGGAGTCGGTACTGCTATCGTCTCAGTCTCCATCACTTTGCCAACAGAATCGGACTCAACCGTAAAGTTTGAATTCATCCCACGACACAACATACCGGCGGTGATATCCAAACTACCCTCACTCAAATTCATACACGAAAAAAAAGAAATGAAATGAGAAAGGGAGGTGGAGAAAGAATGTGGAGAAAAATGGGAAAATGAGAGGAGGGTCAGGTGCATGGCGCATGTAGTGAAATGATGTTAAGAATAACCCGGTATATCTATCTTCATGGGACACAAAGAAAGGCCTACAGTCCTGGAACAGAGGGCTCAAGATAGTTCCTGGTATCACATCAACACTCTTAAGTGGGGATGGTTGTGCTTCCTTGGTTGCTGACTCCAGCCTATTGATCACAAGTGCACGTGGGCTGGTTTGCCTCATGTGGGATGTAGAAAGGTCAGGCATACCTGAATTCTGGTCCAGCGAGGCTAAACCCGTCCTTTCAATAATGGGTTTGTGCCACTTTTTTTTGTGAGTGTTTGGATCTAATAGAGACCGGTCCATTTCCTGGTTCCAGAGATAAGATCGGATCATGTTCACCTGTAGGGGGTCTGTAAGACTTCTGAATGCATTTCAGACACCAGTTTACCGGAGCATGCCATGAACGAAGGTACTATGGTTGATACGGAGATAAGGGTGGCAATGTGGATTGCACAGCATCCTTTAGTTTGACAAAGTGTGCTACTTGTTTCCACTAGGAGTGATCTAACTAGAGGTTCAATGCCTTTTGGAAGGTTTCTTTAAACGTTCCGTCGCATGTCCCACACCTGTAACTGCTTGATGGTGAAATGGAAGCTGATTTATCGTGGTAAGGTTCAGCATCTGCTGAGAAGGATGAAGGTGTCTGAAACATCTGTCTTAGTAATGTTTGCTCTCCATCTCCCTTTAAGTCATCCATTTTTGTTTTGTTTATTTCCTCAGAATGGTAACGATGACCCCAGAACTTAGGGATTCAAGACTGAGACTCTTGGTATTACTGCAAATAAGCTGGAAGCAGTCTTTACAGTGGAGCTGCTGATCTTATATTTGGATGGTTTAATCTCTAAGTTTCATCACAGTAGGAAGATAAGTCGACAAGGACATTGTTGTTCCAACTTAGACATATCAATATATCCAGAGGCAAAACTTTTAGCCGACGGGAGAAGCTGTCTTCATTTGTCTTGAAGGCCAGGTAGAAACCATTAAGAGAAACAGTTCATTCTCCTAAATCCATTTTGGTGCTTAATCTCTTGGCTACCAAATGGCAGCCCGTCTCAGTGACTTGAAATCACCCTTCAAATACGGTCTGATCATAGATTTATCATGGACAAAGTTACAGAAGCTGCTTGACGACGGGCTGACTGCTGCTTAATATTCCAGTGGTGCTGCCGGAGCCAAGTTGTTTGCTCTCAGCAAAGAGATTACTTCACCGCTGATTCTTTTGATGGCTGCCCAAGCTACGAGAACGAGCGGATTTTTGCCAGCGGCGATGGATCTGGTCAAGTCATCCTGATGATTATCATAATCTCACAGCTTAAGTAAAGGTTGACATTTGTGAAGATGGTGGTAGTGGGAGGTGGGAGAAAGATACGCGACACCGAAAAAACCAAGTCATAAATGTTAAAGAAATTCTGAGTCTCAAGATTTCAAGGTCAGGAGACTCAATCTCCATCATGGAAGCGACAGACGCGATGAACTAGAGTGAGCACAAGCGCCACCCTTGGAGAGGAGACATAGTTCATGGCGCTCATGAGATTCCTACACATGTGCTGAGGATGTGTGCAGATAACACTTGGCATACCACTTGATATGTTGTTCAAGGTGTGGACGGAGAAAGCTAGAGTGCCACAGGAATGGATAAAAGGCAAACGTCATGCCTGTCATTAGGAAAGGGAACCGGGAGGATAACGCTGAACTACAGATCAGTCTCCCTAACGAGCCTGGCGTGTAAAATGCTGGTAATGATGATAGTCAGAGAGCAAATTTATGATTTCCTGGAAAACAAAAACTATTGAAGAGAAATAGGGCATGCTATCAGGAAGAGGAGGTCAAATGTAACAAGCCTTTTCGATCTTTAAGAGAGAATATGATCAGTGTTTGACAGAGGAGAAGGCTGGGTGGATTGTTTTATCTGGACTTACAGAAAGCCTTTGACACTGCACCGCATGAGAGGTTGGTGAAGAAGCTTGTTCTTAGCAGGTAGGTACTGTGTGCTGAATGAGTAACCAGGTAACACTGTTTCGGTCGTGAGTAGTCATGTGGACTATGCTGGTCTTGAGCAGCCAGGTAACGATTGCCGCCTCTCATGCGATTCACCGCATCAGAAGAGAGCGGAGCCGTGCCCATGAAGCTGTTCTTCCTGATTATTAGATACTTAATCTGTTCTTGTACTCATGAAGAAAATTCGCTAATCAAGTCAGAGTACGGACATATCCCACGATTGTCTTGCAATGCTTTCGTTTCGTCGAAGCGGAATAGGGAAGACTATCTAAACTTTTAAAAGGATCTACAAAAAGACGGAGAGAGAGAGAGAGAGAGAGAGAGAGAGAGAGTAATTACCACAGGCCTCCGTGATTTAGTGGCATGCGTTACTGACCATGAGTCAGCACTGGTAAGTCCAGGGTCGGACTTGCTTGGGTTCGATTCCTGGACGTAGTAGTCGGCTTACCCGACCCAGGTGTTCATCTTTTCCTCAGGGCTGGTCGACAAATGGGTACCTTGCTAAGGCTGTTGTATGTGTGTGCGTGTGTGTGTGTGTGTGTGTGTGTGTGTGTGCGTACGTACATACATAGGAATCAAGACATGATACATATATACAGAGTTAAGAGATGGGGCAACACGAGTGTAAAACTCACTCCCCGTAACATATAGATAGTAATCACAAGTAATAATCTCAAAAGAAAAAAACAAAACAGAATCATGGAAAATTAATCGTTCGAGTCACGTGTTGTCAACTGTTGTGTGAATTGTATGTTTGTGGACTGAATACCAGCAGCCCACGTGTGGGTGAGATAGAGAGTAAAAACAGCAACCTGGGCCAAAATGGGAGAAATTCAACAGCCACAAAAGTGCTTGCTCACTGAGCAGCCGTCATGAGGGAGAGAGAAAGAGGAGAGAGTGAAAAGACAAACACATACGTAAGAGGTTAAGAAACAGAATGAACTAAAGAACTGGTTAAGAGAAAACGTTGATAAACTTTGACATTCACACTTAAACAAAGACAGTTTTGCTGAAAAGAAATTGAGTAATGTTTGAGACAGGCCATCATAACAGGCAATCAAATATTGTAATGAAAAATAAATAACACAAGGCTTCAACAACTCGAAAAGTAGCTGTAAGGAAATTCTCTGGACAGCGAAGGTGGTAAATTAGGTAATAAAATGTCGCCAGAAAGTTTGCCGAGGTGACAAAAAGCATCAACTGGTAAGGCAGAGAACGAAACAATCTTTACCAAAGTTTACAGACAAAAGGGAAACAACATAACCATATAACCAACGTAGCGATCGGGTTGGTTGGAGTGGAGATAATCCTCCAAACAAGAAACGTATCACCGTTCATTGCACTACATTACTCAGATTCTGCTTATTGTGCAGGAGATGTGTCACATATATTATGTGCTCTATGAATACTTAAGCCCCATCGAGACCTGATGTCGTGGGTTATGTTTGCGTGAGTCTATGAAAGATATCGTTACTGATCATGCTTTTCTCAACAAAATTATGATGACTAGGAGCAAAGATAACTGCATCAGTTACTTTTTTTCCAAATGACTCCTTAATTGGAGTTCATGGTACTGGTTAGTTTTAAGAAGGCTGCGCAGGGTCGTGATCTGGAGCTAAATGATGTCTGTCAGCAGCAACCAGGAAAATGAGGATCCTTCGCATGACCCTGATGGATGTGTCGTGTCAAACCAGCGGGTCTCCAGCACCCCATGATTGTCCTGACGTCACGCAGCTCAGTTTAACATTCATTTTTTATCTTTTTTTTTATCCTCTTTGCTTAACCAACGTAATTAAGTCGCTTCACAGGATTAACTAAGGGAATACAAATTTTTTAATAATTTTTCTTTGCTATCCTCAACATATACCTCGGGAAAATTAACAATTGCTGCAGAACACATTAGAATTTTGTTTGACAGTATGGTTGCTTGTAATTACCTATTTGTATTGTACTGCGTGGGGAGGGAGTTTTCTACTCATCGGGCTCATTCTATCCTGGCACAGGCTTACTAAGCATATGCACCTGTGCTTGACAGGAATAGCTGGAATAAAACTTAGCTTAGTTGATTAATGTTCTCTCCTTCATATCCCAACCACACAGATGCGACCGTAATCAATGAACTCTTGGCTACCCCAGGTAAGAGTGTAGTTCCTCCAGTAACACACAGATGTCACCTGTATCCACATGTCAACATAGGAGTATCCTCAGCCATTAACACCAGCGCAACAACAGTAGCTGAGCATCACAAGTGCAGGAGGAAACCAGCAACTTACTGGCGTGATGATGACCAGTGACGCCATTGTTTATGTTTGTACTAGAGAGCTACGGCTGACACCCACCCTGCTGGACACGTTATTATAACAGCAGTGTAAAGTGTTTTACACTGTATATTGTTATTCAGAATTCCATAATGTAGTTGATCCTCTGATGTCATTCATATATTTCTTCACCTCCCTTTTCTCTAATGTATTACTGCAGGAGATAGCCATCTTCAGTGACATGAGACATGCCCTTCTCTCTAACCTGTTGTGTAAAACGTTCACAGCCAGGCTGACGCCGATTACTGGTCCGGTATATAATGTGGCTTCAGTTAGCCCGATCCTTAACGGCTCAGTTTAGCTCTTGAGTTACTGAGTGACTCTCTCTTGTGATTTTTGACACAATGACTGACATAGGCTTGGGTTATGCTCTCATGTTGTGACGTGTGACTTAAATTGCTGCATGTATTGGATCACTTAGTGTACCGGTATGGCGCGTAATGCTGTCCAGGGACATTTATGACCTGATGAGAGAGAGAGAGAGAGAGAGAGAGAGAGAGAGAGAGAGAGAGAGAGAGAGAGAGGCAAAAGTTGGTCAGAAATATGAAATCAAAAGAATGAGGTAGACGAAAAACTCCATAATCCCAAGCAAAATAGGAACCAGATACCTACGAAAAAAAAAGGAATTAACTTTCTTAACAAAAGTTCTGATGAAAGTTTTTGTGTTGCCGAGATTATGTGTGCGAGTATTTTCACCCTTCCCCTTCCGGCAGAATGGAGAATAACTCTGATCTTTGGCGAAATAGATTTATAATCTTTCATGTCATAACTCGCAAACCATTCGCATCATCATCCCGTCATTTTACATGTCATATTACGTTTTGATAATTAGCCAAGATTTACTCCAGATGAATGTCCTCACTATTCTACTAACAGAAAAAAAAAAAGCATTAGATGGGTCAAGCTCGGGTGGATGAGCAGTTTAATACCAGTGATATATATCACTTCACTAGCTCGTGTTTCCCGTGTTTTTGGTGTTGCTAAAACAGTCCTATAATCATTTATAGTAATGTATTCCTCACTCTAGCAACTTAGCTACAATGGATCTAACTCAGATGTATAATTCCACAGAAGTTCTCTACCTTAGGGCATCAATACATAGCTGTCTAGTCGATGCGGAATATGGTAATGAGTTTGGCATAAAGACTGTAAATCACGACTCAGTACCATAATCAGAAAACAAATCATTAAGTATTTGCAACGTTACTGAAAGAATACACATACCCGGTATATATAGAAATAACCACACAACGTTAAGACTATGACAAAACATATACGCACAGTGTTTGTTGACAGCCTGCAGCCATAACCACTCATAGTGATCATTTGGCATGTCATTAGCACCAAAGCTTCTATTCACATAACGAAAACAAATCCTGAAAAGAACAGTAGAGTTTTGTTGCATTCCCCCTTTTTTTTCCACAATTTTGGACTTTAATCAGTTATCTGCGATTGTTTATTACTCAGTAGTATTTCTACTGATCAGGTAAATCGCATGGGCAGAGCAATCTTAAATCCAGGCAGAGAGCTTGATAAATCAGGCAGAGGCAGTCGCGATAATTTACTTGTAAAGATGTTACTGAGGCAGAATGGCAAGGTTAATGTGCTAGTTTTATCAGCAACTCAGCTGGAAATGAACCCTCTACATTTCTGAAGCAGTAACAAAAAACTTCAAATGCAAAGATCAGAGCATAGTCGTAGAAAATAGCGAACACGTGGGGAGTAACCACTTCAGAATTACGCTGCTGGTATTCGTCACACTTCAGTTACACTTTAGATCTGTCCATCTGAAATGCTTGTTTCCTGTACAGATATGACTTCTTGATACTGATTTATCTCCATGTGTCCTTCAGAAACATGAGACTGGACGTAGCTTGTTATCGAAGCAGGTGAGAAAGACAGTAACGTGCATGGGAAAGGCGGGTGGCCCTGTATCGAACGATGTGCAGTTTGATCAAGTTGGCCGCTGGTCGGTGTATAAGGCACGGAGATCCCTCAGTAATAACTCTGTTACGAGTGTTATACATTGGCGCTACTGTAAGTACTGAGGCAAAGAGCTCTTCTTCGGTATTAGTCCTTGATTAACAGAACTGTTCTCGAGAGTTTCGCAGGAAGTAAAGAAATCTCTTTTGTTAGGATGTATTAACCGGAGTTGCAGAATCTTAATCTTATAATATTTTTATGAGAAGTTTTTACTTCAGCAACTTATGTACTATATACGTGCTTTAAAATGTATGTTTATACATACTATTTTAGGAATTTATGTAATTTGAATTAAACCCTGACCATACTTTTGAAATGCCAACAATGACAATAACGATTTCTATGCAACTTATGCACTAAACGATAAGTTGTTCATGAGAAAGCTCTTATAAGTCTTACAGTCAGGTCGATTACATGTAGGTGTTACTTATGAAACATTAGTCAAATTTGCCCCAGTTTATGAGTTGATACAGTAAACCTGAATATTGTCGTTAAATAAACGTCTTTACACAGCTGAAGAGAACCAAAGAATTACTAAGAGGACGCTGCAGTAAGTAAAGAAATCTGAGACATTCGAGATGATTAATGTGCGACCGGGGAATCACTCGCACAGTTAAGGACAGCTAAGGTATATTAGGAAAAGTTAAATCCCACGTGATTATATGATATTACATCGTGCAGGGCGCCAGCATTAGCTAGGAATAGCCGGGAACAGAAGTGCTTACTGAATAGATAGCGTGAGGGAAAATGCAATAAAAAAAGACCGAAAACGTGAATTGTTCAAGAGAGCTTAAAGAACTGAAAGAAAGTTTGAATATAAGAAGGAGAGTTTAAGGGTTAAGGGGCCTTAAAAACGCCAGGAAGAGTTGAATGGCGCCTACAGATCTTGAGAGAAGCTTTGGAACTAATGAAAATGTCCTCCAAGTACATTAGAGTCGGAAACGCTTGTGGCGAGATACCTATCATTGTAAGTTATATAAGAACTTTGTTTTTTTGGAGTTATGAATTTTTCGTTAGTCTTTTAATTCAGATGATGATACATGAGCTGAACTCAGCATTATCCTCATGATGCTTAAGGCTCAGGTCTAGCAATAACGTCGTGCGTGGAGTTCACAGTCGCCTTAGATCACGCTAAACATTAATCTGTGAGGATGAAGGTTCCAGAGCGATCGGTTTTCCTAATCCATCCTGTGATCCTCGGTCTTTCATAAATGCCTGTAAAGCCTTTGCGAGGAATGTTATTGCTTTACATTTGCTCTTTTAGAATCTGGACTGGTCTGGGAAATGTAACAATTGATGTTATTCGTTTTGCAAAACTGAAGCTTTTTTTTTCTGTAAGTTTTAAGTAATAGCCCGTTTTGCCTCCAGGTTTGTTGCTTTTTGTCGTTTTCTTCTCGCACGCGAATATCGTCGCTACTTTCACAGCCAGTGCTTCGAGGAAACTCGACCCACTACCACTCACTTCTTTTAGCTCAGGTCTCGTCACGAGTTCACTGATGAAACTCCGTTGCAAGAGATCTCTCTCAGCAACCTATTCCTGGTATTTCCAGCTTATGTAACTGTCTCCCTTTACATGTTTGCGCTTCGACTTTAGCTGCAGTAAAGGATAAAGCAATTCTTTTCTCTTGTTTACGACACAGAGTGTTGGTGCACAGCACCAGAGTCTGTCGTCTTTGTTGGTACTTCTGTGGAAAGAATAACGAAGCATGTTTCTATTTTCTGCCGTTGTCGGGTCAGGAGACGCCGAGCTTGAACAAAACCAAAATACCGTGCAGGAGAAAAATCTGAGAATATTTTTTCTGGACTTAATTTTTTCGTAGAGCTGTTTATAAACTTCCGTTCATCAAAAACTGATGTACCGATACACTTTCAGCTTGTTCCTTCTTTGTACCCACGTCCACGCTTAGCTTACGCTTTATATCTACGCTCTGTGCTGCTGCACGTAGAACTATCGATAATTTCTTGTGTTTAAGAAGGCTTACGCCGTTCCCTTGACAGCCAAATTACTGATAAGAATTACCTTTATTTTTTTTTTCGTTACAACAAAGTTCAAGGAAAATGATAGCTAAGTAAAGAGGTGATTTATGTCCTCCAGATCTATAGAACTCATGTCTTTATAGAGTCTAATAAATACAGCATTCTTAGTCTATCTACCTACGCAAAGCTGGAGTTATAATGACTTAGAAACTGTAAATTGAATCGACTTCAATTTTCAGCTTCGGACACAAATAATCAAGCTGTTCCGTTCAGAATAGATATGTGCCAAGCAAGAAGGTTGGAGCCACTCCGTATGGATAATGAGTAGTAATCACTACAAATTACAAATTCCTTCTTGTTCTCAGTCCCGAAAATTTCTTCCAGCAAGTTCAGGATACTCACAGCTGTTTTAACAGAGCTGGTTGCTAGATGTCACTACATGTGATACGTATACGTCAACAAATATCACTCTGATCGCTGCAGCATACGCGGTCAGTATTATGGTGTTTTGCCACATCGTGTGAGGAACCTACTTAGATATAGATTCCTTCCTGTCATCATCTCTCATTCATATTTGTTGTAATCTACATACACACACTTTCTCGTGTTCAGTCCCCTACGCACGGCCGTTTTTGTAGCATATGTTCCTGTGTTTTCCACGCAGTATACACGCCAGCCTTTACGTTATTCCCTGCACCAGCGGGCAGGTTGTTGGCAGACCGATGGCGCAGCGTTTGCATATCACGGCCAGGTGACGTGTGCTGCGGTCCGGGGAAACACACGAGGCAGTACTTTCCCATGTCCACTATCGTCTGCCGCCACGTCACACTTGATGCCATTGTCGTTTCATGACACGGGTGATGAAACCCCGGTGTCAGCTTGTCATGTCCTAGCAGTACATATACATGGCATAACTCACGCTTGACAAACTTGGCAATCTGGTGACGCCATTCCACACCTCTGTCTTTTCGAGGATCATTTTGTTTGTCTTTACTTTTATTCTTATGTGCCGCGCCAGAAGTTATCCGGACTACTGACACCATCCGGACACGTTTAGTAAGTGTTTGGACCCATTTCCACTTGTGTTGAGGAAAATCGTCGTTCTTGTATCCTGTCTCGAATTTCAAGCTGTACCCCGCGTGCTTGTGGTTCCATCACGAGTGAAGGGTCACCTTCGCCTAGAACGTATCGTTGTCAGATGACGAGAGAAGAACAGTCTCCTCGAGGAACATTTCACTCCAAAAGAGCCCATCATTTTCATCTTATGATTGTAATCAGCCTCGAAGCTGTGAGAACACCATTAAAGTGATCCTGGGATTATATATTATAATAGCAAAACCTGCAGGCAAATAGACATGGGCTTATTCCTTAACACCAACCATCAGATTGTTATATTACACTTCATATTCTAATAACAAAACTAACATAAAACCAATATGCGATAGAAATATCTTGAATACACGTCATATGTATGTAAATCAGGAACACGAACATGGCTCCGGTGATGCAGATGAAAAACAACCTCTTCATAAAGTAGTATCTATATTTCTAGCTTATATTTTCTACGTCACAAACAATAATCATGAAAGACATCTGGTATCACAGTGTCAATAGATTTATTGTAAACCATAAGCCACTGTTGCAAAGTCTGATATGCAGCAACAGATTATCATCTTTCTTTACCACTACAAACCTATCAAACAATATGAAACAATCTTTATGTTAAAAGGGCTTGATTAAACTTGCCAGTTTCACTTGACTATCACTACTAGGAATCTTTTGTAACGAGACAGAATTCCAACCACAAATGATTGGCATCAAATAGATGGGTTTATGTGTGTGTCTCCACCTAAAAGTCACCACAAAATGAGTAATAAACGGCACAGCAGGTATTCAGATCCTCTGTATACGACTTTTTGATGCTAGAATATCAATCCTGTCCATCAGATAAACAGTTGTGTATACTTTTGTGTTCTGGAATTCTTCAACATAAATACTGATCATCGCTGGGAGACGCACGACAAATAATATGATTTCTGAATAACCCTTCCTGAACATCATGCATAAGCCATCTTAAGTTAACAATGAGACGGATACTAAAATAGTAAAAGCAAAAGACTACTGCACAAGTTCAGGTCAGGACACAACTGCTGGAAACGAATAATGTTCACTTTACTTTGGCGATATTGGTTAGGGGTAGATTTAACAACCGTTTGGAATATAACTGTGTCTGCGTTATTATACCTTATAGAATACATCTACCACAATTGGTCGATCCTATAAATCTTACTCAGTATGAAGTGCTTAATGTTACCCCTATAACCTTCCAACTATGCGAAGTGCCTGATACGGAGTAAATAAAAATTTACGAAAATTACGAAACATTCATTATACATTATACATTATACTACAAAATAACCTCACTCCTGTGTAGCATACTGTATAATGTGTATATGCATTCTATCTTCAACTTTTAATCTATCTTCAACTTTTAATCTAGGTTTGATTTATAATCTGCTGCACATTTAATCATTAAACTCCATCATCCGCTAAGAAATGACGTCTTTTAATCAAAAGATGTGTTGCATTAGCATGAAAACTATTTAAGTATTCATTATTCTTGGAGTTTCAGAGGTCTAAAACACGTTTCATTTCTCGTGTGATACACTTCCCCAACAAATGCAACACTCACTAAACACATACACACTGATATGACCCGTCACACATTAAACAATAGACCTCGTAAGTCGGTCTTAAACTCTGACACAACTGACAGACACCCATGAGAAGCCACACTTCCCAGTAAAACACGAGTAACTTTTACCCGTCTCCGTTCTGGCATCGCCCATTCCTGTAGGACTACAAACACCGTTTCAACATATCCAAAGACCCTACAGTACATGCTCACGATGCTACTACCATAAGGAAGACACCGCACACTTACTACTCAGTTTCCCTGCGCTTCCTGCAAGCAGACGCACAAACAACATCACTTAATGACCTATAGTCCCGACCAGTGGCCACGGCCTGCGTCCTGAGTGCAGGAACCTCATTAGAATACAAGGGACTCCTGCCGCTGGAAAGACAAAATTAAGTTACGCTTTTGCTTACACGCACAAGAACAAAATCAAGTTGAAGGTAAGAAAATGAAGATCAAAGGCACTGGCAAAACTTTCCATCAACTCAAAATCAATTAACTGAAACATATGACTTGGAATGCAAATGACTGGACGAGAGTGAAGGCCAAATGCGAGACTCCAGTGGAATAAAGACCTCAAATATACATGTGTTAATCCCTATGGAAAGCCTTCAGGTTTAAATTGGAGAAGATGACGGGGCAAGATAAAGCTCTTCAATACTAAGAATGTAAGAGTTTTGTTTAATGGGATAGGACGACTGACGCCTTGCGTAGCTGTGTTGCTTTTCTGGTAGATATATGACCTCCGCCTGTCGGTCGTTCTTTTAGAACTCCCTGAACTGGCAGGGAATCCCGCCCGGCCTCGCTGCAAGTTGTCTAAACTTTAACTCTTAGGAAGATTTTTGTAAACTGTTTGTTAACAACCGAACGTCCATCACTTCCCCCGCAAGCTTTCAACACTTCATCACGTCGACTGTTCCCTGGCAAGTTGAGCATTCTTCAGCTAAAGCCTTCCTCGCAGACTTGCAGCAGTGGTCTGTGCTAGCAATCTGATATGTTGACCATTTCCCAAAAAAAGTTATTTGCACCTTCCCAACCCCGTTCCTACTGGGCTTCTATACTCGACCTATTGACCAAACACCTTCCCCAATCCCATATCCCCTACTGAATTTTACCAATGCAATAAACAAACATCATCATTGCACCTATCTGTCTGAATACTTCCATTACTCCATTTCCAGTTTAATGGGATATATTACGTACATACAGCCTCTGCAACATAACCAGCACACATCCACAACGTGCTCAAGGGAAACGTGGATCTCCAAGCCTTGGGAAATGCTTTCTATTTTTTTCCATTTTACGCATGAATCATCAGTTGACATCAGCGTTTCCAGTCATTCGAACTCATCGAATTACATACGTACTTCCAGTGCATTATATCCCGAGTTGTTCCCCCATTATCTTAATTCGAAAGATCCTCAACCCAAATCAGTTCTCTCATTACATTTCTACATCTCTTCTACGGCTTCCCTCTTCTTGTTTTACCTTTTATCAGTCTCTCAACTGCCATGCATTCTCTATGGCTAATGTCTTTCTAAGAACCTTTCATCTAAGCTCCTATCTAACGTCTTTTTCACACCACATAACCTCCTCACATCTTCATTCTCTCTCTCCTATTTTCATCTATATTAAGCAAATTATCCATCTCTAATGCTCTGATTTTTGAGCTGTTCTAACCTATATACACAACTGATCCTTCACGCAAGCTTCTTGCACGCCCTGTTCTTAAGCTTTTCTCACTCGCCACAGCTTTTAATGCACGTTTAGATTTGTTTCCTTCGCATGACTACTTTCAGCTTCAGCTTTCCTACTACCATCTTTATCAAAGCTTGCTTACAAATGCTCAAGATCATCTACAACCTCCAGTTCTGAACAGTGCAAACTGATCTTACAGTCTGCTCTCCCATCCCATTATGACAAAATAGCGTCTTATTTGTATTTTCATTGGCTTTCAGCGGTCTCCTCCTACGCACTTTATTGAAAGAACTCGCTAATTCATCTTAGCATTTCTCGGATTTAGTTATTCACAGAATCATCTGCATTCAATAGCTACAGCAACTTTCATTATCACAAGACCTCACCCTCATCTCACGCAATCCATGAAAAACAAGAAGTAAATAACTAAGGGGACGTCACACATCCTTGACGCATTCCCATATCTTTTTTTCAGAATACTCTTTCATATCATTTACCCATACACATTCATTGCTTACATTATAAAAGTTCCTAACAACATTCAAAACTCTTCTAACATATGGAGTTAAAAGTTTCGAAAGTGCTTTCCCATGTACTTTATCAGATGCCTTTTTCTAAGTCCATAAACGTTGCCTATACATTTTCTGCCGGAAATTTCTCCACTACTTGTCGAAGGGGAAAAACCTGGTCTACTCACCTCTACCCTTCCTAAGCTCGTTCTTCCTTTTAACATGATCAGTCTCCATCCTACCATACACCTTGACAAATGTACTAAGGAGGCTTATTCCTCTACCAGTCTTACACTCATTTTTACCCCCTTTTCCTTACTCGAACAGTTATGTCCCTCAGTCATCAGGAACTAACGGCTTGGACATGTTTCTGTGTAAACTTTCTAGATCCGCTCCACAGCAACTTTGTCTCCGCTCTTCACTCTACCTACACCATCTCACTCACAACTGCGTCTATGTCCCTATTTTTTTTTTTTCATTGCGCCCTCTATGGTATTTCACTCCCATAAACCTTATGCTTTCTCTCCTTACCTCTCTCTATTCTTACTGTGTCAACAGACACGTCTCTGACCATCATCTGCACGTATTTCATAAGAATATTCTTTTTATTTCTTACAAACATCATCCATTGTTACTAGCAATTTCCAAGATTTGTCTAATATTCTTTAACTCTTTACTAATAAGTCATTACTTTCCTCCTTTTTTTATTACTTATCTTTTTTTTTAACTATGCGTATATCCTAATAAATTTTCCTCTCTTATACCACGTCTCTCATTCGGCCTTTACAACCAACTCTATTGAACATTATACTGAAAGATACCCAGAGTAAATCTATATGAATCATCACGATCATATATATGATCTAGTTGCACAAAACTGTAAGCGTACACAGTGTCACGAATTCTCTGGGTGGCAGGCGCTACCCAAAACTGTGAACTTTAATCCTTAGAAAAATCTATGCTAAAGTGCAAAACACTGCAGGAAAATAAGAAATTTAGGATCAAACATGAAGTAAGCTTGATGAAGTTATGGCGCGTATGAACAGGCGACCACTTAACTTACAAGTAATTCATAACGGGTGATAATTTTTTTCCTTACACCCAGAACCTGACAAAATGAAAGCTACACCTTGGGTGCTGTCTGATGTTCGCAACACATTTGGTGTCTTGCTTGACTGCTGTAAAGTTGCTGTTCTATTTTCTCTGAGTTTCATTGTTTTTAGTTGCTTCAGATCGACAAAACGTGTCCTTCCCATTTTTACCCTTTGCTGCAATACACAAAACATCAAATGAGTTAAGCGCGACGAGTGTAATGGATTATAACATTTGGCGAGTTAGAGGAATGTAAACGCGAGAAACGTTGCACCGTCTGTTGCTGGTTGTGTGTGGAGGAGGGACGTCAATAGTCCCTCTTGTGTTAGTGGGAGCCTCATGCGCTGTGCTCTACTTGTGCAGGAAAACTGCAGTGTGCGAATTGGGTGTGACAATATCAATGAGATCCTTAATACGTGTAGTGACGACTGATACTTGACTAAAAGTCCATTTCTAGGGCTGTTTTTGTTACTGTTATTAGCTACAATATAAGAGAGAACATATATAAAGGAGATTGCTAAGCGTTAAAGATGCTCTTGACATACTAGATACGGAAATTATACGAAAATAGAAAACAGAACCGCAGAAACTGGTACCAACAAAGAAAACAAGCTCGTAAAAGCTTTCGGTAATAGTGTAAACTGACAAAGAATGAATTGGAGCGGTAAAAAATGATGAGAAGAGAGAAACGGTGAAAGTGGATTAAGAAAAATAGAAAGATGAAATTTAACAGATAAAAGAACATAACAAAAAAGCTATCAATGTGACTTCTGTGCTTAACTCATTTGATGTTTAGTGTATTGCAGCAAAGGGTAAAACGGGAAGGACACGTTTTTCTGATCTTAAGCGACTAGAAACAATGAAACACAGGAAAAATAGAACAGCAACTTTACAGCAGTCTTGCAAGACACCAAATGTGCTATGGACGTCAGACAGCACCCAAGGTGTAGCTTTAATCTTGTCAGGTTGTGGATGTAAGGAAAGAGTTATCACTCGTTATGTTTTCCGTGTGAGTTAACATTACTGTGGTGAACTGAAAGAGGGAAAAGCCAAATGGACGTGGTATCACCATCTCCATGATGCTTCCCTATAGTGCCAGCAACGCTATGCTCTCTCTCTCTCTCTCTCTCTCTCTCTCTCTCTCCTCTCTCTCTCTCTCTCTC
>JAUUDW010051712.1:0-12040 GCA_032361385.1 Panulirus guttatus
CCGGGATTCGGACCCAAGCGGGCCCGCGCTGACTCATGCCACCAGATTATATGTCGCTCTCGGGCCAAACAGATGTGGCTGGTCTTCATCCACGAGCGATAATCCAGAGAGCATATTCCTCGCCAGCGTAAATCCGTACCCAGAGAACGCGAGGTCCAGACATGCGTCAAGCTGTAGACTTTAAAAGCGTATATCACGTACAGGCAGACAGACAGACTGACATGCACGGCGATAATACGCGAATAAGATGCGTAGGAGGAGGCGGGCTGGTTCTTCCCCCTCTGCCACGTGCAGGGGTACAGCAGACTCGATGCCCTCGCTTCTCATACCACCCTGAGACCTTGGAAGGTACAAGTATGGACGCTGTCTGCTTCTGCTTCAAGGGCGAGAAGGTGCTGTCACGTCCAAGAGATCGCTTGGCAACTCTTACAGCGCTCAAGGTAGAAAAGAAAGCATCCATAGGTTTCGGTACGATGATTGGATGAGGCATCACATCCCCTTTCTTTAGACTCAGCAAAAAAAAAAAAAAAAAGTCATGCTGATGGAACTATCGTAATGAGAATGACCTAATTCGCCATAATTAAATAGGTGATGAAATTGTTTAAGGTGAGGTATCTTTTTTATGAACTTGGTGTCCATTCTCTGTTGTTATCACCTTTTCAAAGAAGCCAGTCCGGAAAAATGGTGTTCCACGGAACATTACTGTCGTCTGCAGTGCACCACAGTTACCGACAGTGAAACAGAATGGGTAAAATATTTGTTCTGAATACACCAGAAACATCTACACTAAGTTCCCTGGCAAAAGGTGGAATTTTCCACATTGAAAGCTAGGCTAAAGTTACAGATCAAAACTTTTTTAAGAGCGGGCCATAACTCAGGCAGGCAAAATCTAGACTACATATATCGGTCAAGCCATTTAGTTCTACTTTCGCTGAGAAACAGCAGTACAAATATCAGAGAGAATCTGATTTGGACTTTTCTGAAGTTATAACCAAAGGACGAGCCGACAAAGCAAAATCCGTTAAGCGTCTGCTATGCTATCAGGGAGGCGACACAACAAAGGAAGTATATCCATGGGAGCGCCCGTGATATACAGTGGGATGGAAATCAGATCACAGGAGTTAAAACCCAATGTGCACGAAATCGTCCACTATTCCAGTTGCCAGCAGAGAGCTAATAACATGTGCCAGTTGGTGGTAAAGTGCAACACAGCAAGATGTAAATCTTACATTTCCAGCGCGTACGTGACTCAAGCGTCTGCGCCAAGACATATGGACAAAAACTGGAACATGAATTGGAGCCATGTTTCTTTAGCTTAGAGTAACAATTCAGAGAATTACTTTCAAATTTAGTCATCTTAACATGGAATGGAGGCATGTTTCATTAGCTTAAGATAACAAGTCAGAGAATTATTTTCAGATTCAGTCATCTTTGTACATGGGAACTACTACTTTTATATACATCTAAAGACTGCCAGTAAAGAGAAACAGTACTTTCATTACTTTGACTTTGTGTTTTGATAAGATAAATCACATATCAAATCTGGGCTATCTATCTATCTTTCATTTACAAAGGTATCTTACTTTCTATATAAAATTACCGCATTTCATCATTCAAAACTAAAGCTAGTACAAAACATTCGAATTACCAATATATATTAGTACAGTGGTTAATGTAACCAAGCCATCTTTCACAGAATATGCTTTAAAAAGATTTTCCTAGAAGTCTGGGAACTTTACACTCTGTACGAACTCAAAATACTAAATGCATCAAATCTGTCTTCAATAATAGTCAAGGTAACGAGAATGCGTGCTCCTCTGACCTTTCCGTGACCTTAAGCAAGCGTCCGAGCCCAACATCCGCTCTGGCAAAGTGTTCTATTCATATCACAAGGCAGAAAACATTCAGCGTGAACACAGAACACACACACACACAAAAAAATCATTTAATGAATTCCTACTTTGGTTCAGTTAAACTACGACAAATTTTGATGATGGAAAAATCGGGTTTGCTCAGACTTTGGCGAACCCGCTTCAAACGGGTGATGTTCATCAAATCTAAACAGCGATAAAATGATGTCGTACAGTACATCGTAAGTCTTTGTTTCTCCGGCTCTGCAGCTAACGTTAAGCACACACGGGAGGGACGTACGTCATATGCACTTCCGACGATGGTTAAACGACCCATGAATTTCCCAAAGCTTCTCGATCCATGTGAACGAAAGAAGGTAAACCAAAACACTTACAAAATACGGAAAAGTATGGAAAGGGGAACTTCATCATGGCGTAGGACCGGGTTTCCTAACGTCTAACCATATCAAAAAGCCTTTTTTTTTTATTCATTTTGAATCACGTCGATTCAAGAAGGTCTCTGGTATGAATTATGTTTATTTCCAGCTTCAGACGGATACAGTGGGAGGAGTCGAGGAGGTCAGGACAAGGGTACAACATCATCTGTAGCTAACAAACCCTTCCCCCCCCCCCGCCCAACTCCAACTACCCCCATTCGTACTCAATGTACCCTAGGCGGCTGCGGTGCTTGGGTCCGCGGCGCACAACATAACACCAGCCTTGAAAGGTGTGGCCAACTGGCGAAGGGACGCCATTGCCATCGCCCTCCTTCCACAGCTTCCTAGGCACCAGAGGGAGATAATCTGCCATCAGTCACCCTCCTTACACAGCGTCCTGGGCACCAGAGGGAGATCATCACATTAAAGATATATTTTTGAAGTTTACGAACTACTTTAAATGCAGTGGTGATCCGCTCGAGCAGTGAAGTTGCGATATCTGAGCACGACAGTTCGCTACGATACGATACGACGGTACACAACCCTTGTACACACAGAGGTACAACACACGACCGGTAGACACTTTGGCCTTATAAAGGCTTGTACGCCAAAGCCCAAGCCTTTATGCCCTGGGATCGTGGCATACCGTGTTTAAGGGTCATTTCCATAGGCTAGAGAGAGAGAGAGAGCCAGAACTGCATTTGCATCTCGATATATACTATACACACACACTACAGTCCAGTGTGACCCCTAAACATTCCACTGAGATCTGGTCGGGCTGTGACTGACGGCAGAGGTAAATTTAGGCGGAGAAAGTACACGCGCCTCCCTCTCCAAGTCTGGGGTCACGGACTAAACAGTCCGTCCGTCCGGCCCGGCCCTCTCCAACACTCCCCCCCCCCCATTTTCCCTTCTCACCCCCCCTTAGTGGATGGTTAAGAGGGTGGAGGGTTAAAGAAGAGGTTGAGTACGTAGGCTAAATGGAGAGAGGCAGAGCATGCGTCCAAGAATGTACAACAGATGCGGCGGCGTAGTCAACTCCCTTTATGGCCTGTACGTATCCACCACCATGGTAATTGTGATGACCAACCCATCCACACACGCCAACACTCTCTGGAGGTCAGACCAACCTATCACCTTCACGATTCACGACTGACAATGTAAGTTGACATCTGAGTGGCTCCCCATATCTCTCCACACCCCTTACGTAAACTATAAACACATTTTGAGAGGCCCTTATTCTTTACAAGTTCTGTCATTATATAACGTTTCATGAGTAATGCTACGCAGTAGCATTCAGAGTCGGTTACAAACTTCAACGATGTCTGGTGAAGTAACACACACACACACACACAAAATAAAGATGAGCTTGGTTAGATTACATTAGTTTGCGTTAGGATTACATTGTCAGGTAAGCTAGGTTATTTACATTGGTCCGTACTAATCTAGATAGGAATCATTCATTTGTGGTAGGTTTAAGTGTGGATAAGTTATGTTACGTTGGTTCGTAACTGGTAAGGACGGCTTCTGTTAGATTTAGAATGTTAGACTGCTGGGTTTAGTTACGTTGATTAGCTAGGTTTACTGTGATAAGGTAGTTTAAGTTACACGAGTTTGCACCCGTTTTCGATAAAGTTCGTTCAAGTATACATTAAGTTGATTTGTGTTAGGTTTGAGCTAGTTTAGCCAGATTTACTTTGTTCAACTTTATTCAAACAACGCTGGTGTTAGATTAACATAACTTTGACTGAGATGCTTTGCGTTAAGTTGAGCTGTGTTAGATATGAAGGCAAAAGTTTAAGTATTTGGTTGGCTGTCTCCTAAGTACTCCGCAGACAAAAAAAAAATCTAAACTGTAGCGAGTGAGACAACGATATTTTAACATCCGGGGCAAAGTCGCCTCTGTACCACTACCGAGTTCAGAATGTCTTGAGAACGTGTTCCCAGCCGTAAGACAGACATGCATCAGAGAAAAATAGCAACGCGAGAACGGAATGAGTCTGGTGGCTTCGAGTAGGGAATCAGTTCAGTTTCAATACTTTATTCCTAGTGCTGTCACTAGGAACCCCTGTACAATAATACCAGAAGCACCGGGCAAGTGTCGCGAGTACATGTAACAAAGGGGTTTACTAAAGCCTAAGGTAGTTGAGATATTTCGGGAATCGTAAGTTTCCTTTCGTCTGAAGGTGACATGAGCCGTAGGGAATGTAAAGTTTCTGTTTGCAACTTCCAGAATGTACTACCCAAGTGTTACTCGTACGTTGTTTTCAACCTCACGAGCGCAAGGGTATATACGACCCTGGAGCACGATGGCACCACCTTAAGCATGCTGGCCTAGCCTCTTAACAGACCTTAAAATAACAGGTCATAACCCAAGCCATCATACTAAAGGGTCGTAGCTTCACGCTTCAAGATTAATAATAATAATAATAAAAATAATAATATTAATAATAATAATAATAATATAACTAATAATAATAATAATAACAATAATATAATAACTAATAATAATAATACTAACAATAATAATAATAATAATAATGCGGACACATTACAGTCAAGTGGCATCCTGTTCGTTGCCAGAACAGACTGGTGACGACAGGGGGTAATTTAGGCGCAGAAAGTACACTGGTCTCACCAAGCCCTTGGGTTCAGGTACAAACGCTTACATAAAAATAGTCGGTCCGGTCGCTTCTCTACCCCGTATTCTAAGAAGGTTGTCACAGGCTATAAATGGAGAAGAACAGTCCTTAAAAGAATGTACAGATGTGTAGTGTGGTTTGGACTCCAATTTGACCTCATAAATCCACCCTGACAACCAACCAATTCATATCTAACACATCCTAAGAAACCAACACGCCAACACTCCTTCCGTTCGGCAAACTATAACCTGCTCCCTGAACTATGGAGAAGAGGTTCATTGAACGGCTGGATTGCTCGTTAATCCCTAATTCATCAAAACTAGTCTAAATAAATACGTTCTAATTTTGTCCCATACTTTACAAGAATTGCCCCGTTCGCCAGTATGAAGTAGGTTAGGTTATGGAGGGTAATTTCGGGCATAACTCATAGTTAGCTTGGTTAGGTTATGTAGTTTGTTGGTTACAGGTTGGTTTACCTGTACCCGTCTCTTTTTTGAAAGCCGGTTTAAGCTAGGTTAAGCTACACTGGTTTCTTATGCAAGGATTTGCTTTATTAATATGGATGTGTTATGTTTACGCTAAGCTAAACTAGATTAGCTTAAGTTAATGTACAATATAAATTTGGCTAGGTTAGGTTACGTTGGTGTGTGAGTGTGTGTGTGACAAGTTTACGTTGTGGTAAATTATGTGTAGGTAGCTACACTGGTTTGCGTTAGTTTTAGGTTTAGTTAGCCTGAGCTATGTTAGGGTTGACTACACTTACGTTATATGCGTAACAGAGGGCGCCATTACCAATTTTCGAGCTCATGAAAGCCTGGCAACGTTCGCCAAAAAATATCAGTCACAAAAACAGAAAAATAGTAATGCAGGTTAACGAGCCTATGGATTTTCTGAGTCCAAAATCATAGACAACAAAAAAATGTACAGATTAATTTCAAGGCAACGGGAATCCCAGGGAATGTCGTCAAGTCACAATCTCCAACTGCAGGATGTACTCCCCACCTCACCAGGTGTTATTTACGTCTCTCTTCACGTAGCCCGAAGCGACGGTACGGTGCGACCCCCTAAACAAGAGGGAGGGAGTGGATCGACGATACGATGCTCAGGCATGTTAGCCTTGGCCTTACAAAAACCTGACCCTTGATGTCACACCTAAGGGTCGTGTCACTACTGTGCTCGTGCGTCCTACCGTCTTCATCTCTCTCTGATCAGTTTGACTGTTTGAGCCTGCGTGCCAAATGCCAACACGTAGTCAACGTTCGGTGTAACTTGCTCATGCCTATCCTATAAAACCCTTACTTTCTCCCCACTCTTGCTGGTTCA
This sequence comes from Panulirus guttatus, assembly GCA_032361385.1. Taxonomy (NCBI): domain Eukaryota; kingdom Metazoa; phylum Arthropoda; class Malacostraca; order Decapoda; family Palinuridae; genus Panulirus; species Panulirus guttatus. The sequence goes on from JAUUDW010051712.1 coordinate 6,253, forward strand.
TATTTACTTTATGACTTAACAGACTGAATACTAAAGTCATATGATCCCCCTTTATTTACAACCTAGTATTGTACTTATGGTAGACGAATCTGCTCTAAAACCATGTTATTCTGAAATTCGGTCGCTTCTAAGCAGGATAATTCTTGAGCTGATAGGATAGCAGATATTCAAAGATTTTCCATACGTAAATAGCATCTCTCCTGACTGTGCTAATGAAAAAAAAAAATCCAAAGAAATATTGGGTTGGAATATTTCTACTGCACCACGGAAGGACATCATACTGTATTTACTCCTCACAAATAATAATAATAATAATAATAATAATAATTCATTTAATCAGTTTGTAATACATAATACAAATTGAAACTTTGTGGATGCAGAGCCATGTTATAATACCCCTAACCTAAGCTTTACACATCCTAATATTCCTCCATCTGATCTCGTCTGTTTCTGTTTTACTTCCCCATCACCACAGGAAGCTGTGAATGTTATTGGATTGTTTCCCACCTTACAAATCCTGCCTACCTTAAAAGGCCTGTAACACACAACTATATTCTAGTCTGCACATCACCACTGCTTTGAAACCTTCACCACTTGTTCTGTCCACTCTTTCTGAACGAACTCGAAATTCATGCTGTACAGAGCTCGATGCGGGTAATGTCAGCAGACATTTCTATTCGTATATGTATTACTCTCCTTCTTGTGTTACTAATATTTGTTTGCGTCCCGTATGTTGTACAACTACTGATGTCTAAAGTTGTCAACACTCATCTTTACTGAGGGACATTGCGATGATCAGCAGTCCACAGCAAGACTCGATTGGTATACATTTCTAGATTTTATAAATACAAACCACCAAAGACCTTGGGTGAGTTGGAATATATTCCTCAGCACATCGGGTGATCCGCTGCATTGGTTTACGAAGCTGTGCACTGATGGCCGGCCGACCGCGCGAGGCTAGCTTAGAGAACTTCACAATGTTAAATAGATTCTCTCTCTCGTGTTAAATTATCTTGTTCTGCGGTACCTCTATATAATAATCTTACAGTGCTCGATCATCTGAGACATGGGTTACCCTCCCTTCAAAACAGTGTTGCTTAAACAGGTAGATTCTAGTAACTGTCAACTAACTTGGGTCTTAAAGGTCCCAAATAATTTCACGTGCGATATCTGAGCGACTTTATTTTTTCCTGTCCACTTTGCTAATTACTGATGAAACAGGACTGAAGTCGCATTCAGACTTTCCGAAACTGCAACAGAGATCAGGCTTCTTCTCTAGATTACCCTTACTAGTGGAAGTCTGCTTTCCCTAAAAACCTCTTAAGACAGGTCTACTATTGCAGAATGTATGAGGGTATTGGTCATATCTCTCGGGAGCACAATGGCGGACCCAACTCAGCAACACCCAACATGGTGACTCAGTTTAAGGGGTCATTGGGTCGTTTATTTTCAAGGTTATTACTGACTCGTGGAAGGATGATGCACATCGCCTATTTAGTATTCCGTTCAACTCTCTGTCAAATGCGTTCGTTCCCACGTCCGTTCTCTGAGTACCAATGGTATTCAAAGGTTCTCCTATCAAGGTTCAGATATTGTTACTCTAATTACAGTCGATCTTTCCCTCATTATAACGACGAAGTCATTGGACACACGAAGCTGCAACCATCCAACCTGTCCCTTCCAACCACAAATCACCTTACATAACACAACAGGACCCACTTCCGTCGCGGCCAGTCATAAGCCACGTTACATTATAGCAAGAACAATTCTCGTCCAATCACAAGCCATGCTTTGAGGAGACTCAACTTCTCGTCCAATCACAGACCAACATTACATATACCAGAGGACAGACGTCGCCAATGCATCGCATCACACTCCTCCCAGGCAACGTCCTAATAAAGCCCTCGACCAATGCCCGTACACGGACATGAGTCACGATCGGCCGTAATGCGTCATACTTGGGTACAAAGGGTTGACTAAATCACCCGCCAGCTCAACTCGTTTCCACATCCTCCCAGAAATTTGATCCCAGTCATCTAACAAGACCGAGATAATGGCCTTATAATATCAACTGCGGGTTTATATCAAAACTAGTTCACGAATGTTTCAGTTAAAGCGCCATTCATGTAACATAATATAACAAAATGCCCACACCAGGTGGGTTATCATGGGAGCTCATGTGGCTAGTTACCGAGGAACAGAAAACGGAAATTACATCCCAAACAAAAAAAACATCAAATAAAAACTTGGTAAATCATAATATTGTTACAAGTGCTGTATTTGTGTATTTGTAATTTTACTACGTAAAATTTGCTAACAATATTATGTATTTTGTTTTATTAAACGTTTTATCTTAATTTCCTGCAAAATATTTGTAATTTTTGTCTGAAATTTTTTTTAAAGCATTGCATGTCTGCATGTCCCTTTTGATGTATTACTAATGCATCTGAATATTTCATATCTAAATGTGCAATAAAACGAAAACAAAATCACGCAAAAGGATACCATACGGAGAGTACAAATAGCTTCTCTTCAGTTTATGTGTACAAACGCAATACGCCACAGACAAAGCATTTATATTGCGGTGATGGGAAAGATCACAAAATGAAGGGGCAGGTGGAGGCAAGCGAGGGAAAAAGCAACATTAAAGGCACTAGAATAACACATGGTAAGGCAACAAATGATGTACACATACAGATCATCAGACTGCATTCAAATATAAGATTTATATGATACAAGTGACAGACACTGAACACACAAAATGCGTCACATACAATGTGTACAGTATCCTTACACTCTGTGATACAGAGAAGGTTCAGGACCAAACAAATGCGAAGTAAATATTCCACCAGGTATAAAGAGGTACAGACGGTTACATGAGCTAAACATCTCTGCGGCAGCAAGATTAATGAGTACATCATACTACTTACAACGATGAGCTGAATACAGAGTACGAATGTATTTTGTAATAGAACTATCTTTTAACATCTAAAGGTGTTGTGTATATCATTCGATTGGTGGCTTTAACTTGATGCTAATAGCCTTAATGACTCTTTCAGTTGATAAACCAAATGTCTAAATAATCCACTTACAAATCATAATTGTAATCGTTGAATCTTATAATTTGAATCGTCACATGTTTATGCTGTGACATCTGGTTGGTATTCTCCGTTTACAACTTCAACGTGTCCATAGCCTCCTTAACAATTTTCTACGGTAGATTAAGTTAGATTAAGTTACTAACCTAGAACATAACCGAAGCTAACTTACAAAAACGTGGGGTTGGGGGTGTAGAGTTCTTCAAGTGATCAAGTAAGACAAACACACTAACTTACAACCCCATCATGTCAGTATGCGCGAGTAGAAAGAACTATGACAAAACCGATATCATACTGGGAACAAAAAAAACATTCTCGTCAACTTCCAAAGGACAAAGCAAGTTTGCAGGAAGGAAACAAAGCGAATCTCCGTGTATATGGAGAGAGAGAGAGAGAGAGAGAGAGAGAGAGAGAGAGAGAGAGTTTGTGTGAGGCGCTCGCCCCATCACCAGGACCTACTAGGAACTGAACTGGCGACTCCGGCGAGCACACACACAGTCATCTTGACGTAAATAATAATTTCCGGACTTCTGTCCCACTACCAGTAGCAGCAGCAAGGGCAGCCGCCCGGAAACACCAGACCCCCACTAGTTTCCCGCCCAACCCATCCCACAGTTCCCCGACTACGATACAATACGTCCCCGCAACTTAACCGCATTGCGTAGTACTCCTCATGTCCTGGGGTACGATAGCTGCTGGCGAAGCAACCCCTACCCAAACACCTTATGAATTATGAGACATTTATAGCCACAGGGCTGAACTGTGAGTGATCAGGAAGACCAATAGTGTGTGGTGTGCGTGTGTACCACAAAGAGAGACACACACGTCACACCAGCCTGGTCATGGCGTATCGTGTACGTGCAATAAACACATTTCCACCCGTAACTATGCCGCCCTCCCACACCCCCATCGTTAACATAATTTTCCATCACCAACTGTAAAAACATCAACCACCACCACCTGTAAACCCGCCACCCCACCACCGCAAACAGACGTAACTTGTACCCCGCCACCCTCCACCATTACATGTATTCCACCACCACCACCCCTTGTGTCTCACCACCCTCCACCAACACCACCACTTGGACCCAGCTGTCCAATCACCACCACCACCATCATCACCTTTACCCGGCCATCCTCCATCGCCAACACTTATAACTCGCCCCACTTAACCACCATCACTAGTATCCCTCTACCCGCTACCACCACTTGTATCCCGTTAGCCTCCACTACCACTTATACCTCAGCATTCTCCCACCACCAGTCTGAAAGAACTGTAACTGGGAGGGGAACAATCACCTGGCAAACATCTGAACGGCATTCAAGAGCATATATCAGGAAACATTCAGGAAACCGCTAACATCCAACCCAAAGGTAGATCAAGCCTCTACAGTTTGGTAATCGTATTCATAGCACGAAGAGGAGGAAAATAAGAGATGGTATCAGAAATGAGTTCAAGTGAGAGGTTTGAGACCAAAAATCAGTCCACTATGGAAGGGAAAAAAATATTAAAGGAATGACTATCACTATCTATCCCCCTGTATCTCCAGCGCCCGTTCTCTCCGAAAACTCCCTCAAAGGGGTGGCCACGGCAAAAGTCTCCATAACTGGTGGACTCCATTGCTCCTTAATCCTTTATTTCCTCACACTTAACAGGCCACTGGCAGAGGGGAACTCTAGAACAGTGTTTGTAGAGGTTCCTAACTACCTAATGTTCCAACCAAATAATGTTTACCCCATGTTCCTGCCTACCTCATCTACCTATTGCTCCTGCCTTATGTTCCTATCTGCTACTTCTACCTATATCAGAAGTGTAACTTGACAACCACTGAAATTCTGGCATACTACACAGCCGTTACTAACCCTACAGATACCCAGGCGGGAAGTACTTGTTATATACCTCCCTGATCAGTGGCTGCCTACCAGCTGATATAACTAACACTGTTTTTGAAACGTGCGATGATATTAGCAAAGAACACTTCTTCAGAAGATATAAAAATTAAACAAGACACCAAAATATGAAGTCAAACAAGCAACTGGGTAGAAAAATGTACAAAGGAACTTTTATTTTATATTATAATACTGGATGAATTTAATGGCCCAAGACATGAAACTGTGATTGCAGACAAAGAATACATTAAAAAAAAAAAGGCCTCCAAAAGTGTAGAACCCCCATACCGTGTACATATGTACAATAACAAACACATTTCCTGGTTCTGTCTTTCCACCTTATGATCTACTCCACCCTTTAAACCTACTTCAACTCATCCAATTCACATTTCGTCAATCCAAACACTTTCATCCTTCGTTGTTTACATATACTTTATCAACTAATCCTAAGGAAATAAATGAAAAACTACAACCCATAGAACTCCTGCATGTCATGGATAGCGAGTCAAAGGGGTGTGGGAGTGAGGACTGGAAATCATCCCAGCTTCTATTAACTTTTAAGAAGGGGAAAGAGAAGGGACTGAGCCAAGATTTTTCCTCGGAGGCTGTCATCAATTCCTGGCACTACCTCAATTACATGTTCAAAAAGTATTTTCTATATTCACATTTCCATTTCTTTTAAACTTTTAGGGCATTACAAGAAAAGTATCTGAGGAAGAACTGTCCACTCTTCACATTGTCCATCACTTTTAAAAACTTAAAGGTTATGATTACGTCACCCCACACTCATCTCTTTTTCA
>JAUUDW010051712.1:12090-24858 GCA_032361385.1 Panulirus guttatus
CTAAACTTTCCCTATAACTTAGCTTTCTTAATTCTGGAATCATCTTTGTTGCTCTCCTCTGGACCTTCCCTATGAGTTATTTGTATTCATGACACCTTGATGCTTTCCACAAACACTCTATCATCTCAAACTTACCACAAAAATTTTATATCTTTTAATCAAAAGATGCTGCCAACAATTCATCATCATCTCAAAACATACAATCTGCTAAAATTTATTCTAATTCTAAAAATCTGATTCAAGCCAAGTGTTGCTTACATAATTACATACACTTGCTCATATCTCTTAGAATCTTAATTTACTGTTTGTTATTCTTCACTTGACCCTTACTCATAATTAATTCCTAGTAATACTAATCCATTAAGACCTTTACAATAGCACAATGGTGCCCTTACTCTGATTTTTGTGTTGTTTAAAAGCAGAATTTATTGTTTCCTCTCACAAGGGAAACAGTTTTTGCTGTTTCTTTTTTCTTCTTTCCAAGATTCAGCTTGTCCAATTCAAAATCATGCATATGCATCTGACCTGACACATATGACCTCAAATATATCTCCACTACGTTTTAGGGCCTCTAACCAGACCAGTAAGGGTCAGGTCAAAGCCATGAGGAGATGAGGAATATAATGAAGATGAGATAGTGAAGGTTATAGTGAAGGTTAAATTTTAATGATTATGAACATGTTGAAGATAAGGGTGTAAGTGTACTGAACATGAGGTTGTGGTAATGAAGGTGCAGTGAAGATGAAGGTTTGGTAAAGATAGCTCTAACCTAACCCTTATGGGTCAGGTCAAAGGTCAGTGTACTAAATATACTGGTTTGGTAGAGACAGTCAGTGGTGTCTGTAAAGTAATGATGGCCTTTGACCTGAACCTTTGTTGGCTACACTGTAAGTGAAAGTCACCTTAGTAAGTCTGTATCACTGAGAGTACAGTCTCGTCAAAGAACTTCTTACTCAAAAGGAGTCCACATTTCCCTGCAACTTGAAGTAGTGCAGCCTTTATAAAAAGGTTTTGGGTAACACCAGCACTCCTACAGAAACTGGTCATGTGGTAATTATAAATACTTAATATATATCACGACCTTCTACATTTTAGACACAATCAGTCTGGACAGTCAAACATAGAGATTACTGATATTTTCTGGAAATACAGTCTCTGCAAAAATAAAGACCAACAATTCCTATTTACATTAAGGCTTTCATGCATCAGATTTTCTGTATAAAAAATCCTATCATTCGCTTATGGTTGGGATACTGTATGTCCGGAAGTGTGGTACAGCTTTCAAAGTTACCTGAACATGATTTGCTACGTCAGTACCCTATGTTATTGAGAGTGATGGGATGCAATCTTTGCTCATGGCCATTCTGTTTATTGATATTTTTGTTTTTTCTGTTCTGGGTGATATTCTTCCTCTACCATTAACTAACCATGAATCCTATGTTGTCTCACGAGGATAGAGCCAGTACACTTGCTTGAAGGAAATGTGTCTACCAGTGAGATTGCAAGAAGTCACGGCAGGGCCAAGTCCACCATCCACACACCTGTTGCCTTGGCTCATGGGCTTCCTTATAATGTCATCCTCTACAAAAAGCTGGGTCTGGTCATCCTAATAAGACCAGTATGATGTCTGATAACCTCATGTTGAGGTGATGAAAAATCCATCCCTATCTGTGGCTCAAATGAAAAAATTCACCCCCTAATTCTTGCAAGGGCATCAAAGAGATTTTTACAACACTGCTTTATTTCTCCTGTCTTATTTAGGTAATAACAGAAACGAATTAACAATGGCCGCACATTCACATGCTCAGTCTCTATCTGTCATGTATAATTCCCTGAAACCAGAGCCAATTGTCCACAGATAAGCCCCTACAGACCATTCCATGGTTTATGTTCAATATTTCATTTATCCTACTTTAGCATAGCTACAGCATATCATTCCCCATATTCCACATCAATCCAATTTGTTCAATCCCATGCATGCTTTTCACCCTCCTGAATGTTCAGGCCCAAATAGCCCAAAGCCTCTTTCATGCCATCCTTCCACCTTCTCAATAGCAAGCAAGGAAGCCGGCATGCTTATTCAAACCAATATCAAGAAAACTAAGAAACATGCATGGAGCAATGACAGAAACATTCTAAAGAAAATTGGACACATGGTTAATGACAATTCTGGAAGAAACTCAAAGAGACAACTTCACCAATGGAGTAGGTGCTGGAAGAAATAGCATCATACAAGCAACACAGGTGATGAGTAGAAGAGTTGGGAGTGAGAGATACAGCATCACCCTACAAGCAAGACAAAAGGCAAGCGCTATGTGCCATTCCTGCCATCTTCTCTTAGGTATTCCTAGGTAGGTGGACACTCCCACTTGCTCCTTCCACTTCTGGCACATGTCTTTCTGTCAGTCTCTCTTTGCTTGTCCATAAATATACCTGAATGATTTAAGCACGTTGGTCAGTTTACTGTTAAACTGTGCTTGCGAGCACACCTCTCTCTAATGCTGTTAATCCACCTCACAACACACATCATCCTTCAACTTTTCATCCTCTAGTTTTCTTTAAAAGCTATATCACTTCAGGAAAGAGTATGAAATGTTTTGAAATGAGTTGAGTACTGTAAAAAAAAGAGCAAATAGGAGTAGCAGTTAAAGGACCAAATGGGGAAATGATAATACACAAAGAGAAGATGATGATGGTGGATGTGGTGTTTTTGGGATTAGATGTGGCATGTAGAGTGAAAGTCCTGGTGAATGATATGATCAAAAGAGAGGAGGTACTGTAAGCCTTGCATAAAATGAAGTGTGGTAAAGCAGCAGCAGTAGATGAGATTGCAGTTTGAGTTTCTCAAGAATGGGAGTGACAGTGCTGCTGGTTGGTTCAACATCTGTACACCTACAATGAGGTGCTTGAGGACTGCCAAAATGAATGTAAAGTGCTGTTATATATAGGCAAAGAGAATAAAAGTCAATGCTTGAATTATCAGTATTTAGGTATAAATGTGTTGATTATAGCTGACAAAGTTTATCGGAGAGTAAAGCCTGAGAGGGTTGTGGTACGCACACACAATTTGTGATTGTAGAGGTACAGTGTGGCTTCAGGACAGATAAATGATATGTGGACCAAATGTTCATTTTAGAAAATCTTTAGAGAAATACAGTACCTGGAAAAAAAAAGCGAACTGTATGTGGTATGTATGAATTTCAAGAAAGTGGATGATTGGGATTAAAAAAAAAGCCAAATGGAAGATGCTACAAATATGGGGTAAATGGAAAGTTACTAAATGCACTAAAAAAAATTTCACTTGAAAAATCAAAAGGGGGGGTAAGTCATTCCCAGTGAAGCTGGGTCTGTGTCAAATACATTTGATACCATGGTTGATTACCTTGGGCATGCCCAACATATATGCCACCAACCGTATGTGGTGCATTGGTGACAGGCTCATGTATAATGAAAGGTCTATGACAAATATGATAAAATAACAATCTTCATTAACATTTTCATTAGTCGTCTTATTTCTGATGATGTTTATCAAAAACAGTTATAGTCCTATTTTACTGTTTAATTTAATTCAACCTTTTCAAAACATTGCTTCACCATATATATGATGGTCCTAACTGACTCATGAACATATTTTGTTTCTTAATGTCGTGAATTTGGGCAGGCAATTGCCATAAAGTGCAGCAATCAATAACATCCTCCTGGACAAGCCTAGTTTAACATGTTCATGGATGGAGTGGTGAGGGAGGTAAATGCAAGGGTCTTTGGGCAAGGGGCAGGTCTGCAATGTGCTTAGGAGGAGAACACATTTGAGGTTATCTACTGTTTGCAGATGGCACAGCTCTGATACCAGACTCTAAAGAGAAACTCCAGAAGCTCTTGACAAAGTTTGGAAGTGTGTGAAAGCAGGAAGCTGAGAGTACATGTAAACAGAACCATGGAAATGAGGTACAGCAAGGGGATGAGACACGATGGTTTGAGCATAAGTTTTAATGGAACGATTTTGTGGAAATTATGTAATTTTAAGTACTTAGGAGTGGACATGGCAGCAGATGAAACCACGGGAGATGAACTGAGTCACTGGGTGGAAGAGGGTGCTATGGTCCTACATGCTTTAAGGAGTATGAAAAGGAAAGGGTATGTCTGTTAAGGTAAAGATGGGTATGTTTGAAGGTATAGTAGTCCCAACAGTGTTACATAAGTAGGAGTCTTGGGCCTTAAACACAAAAGAAAGGAAGTAGGACCAATAGGAAATGAATAGTTTGAGGCAGGTTGATCGCATAAGGAATAACAATGTAAGAGATAGGTGAGGCAGTAAACTAAGTTATGTTCATTGAGTCAAGAGGTTGAGTCAAAAGGTTGTTTTACAGAACTGTCAAAGGAGAGATGAGAGGAGCTTTCGATGGAGAGATGGGTAGAAACTGGGTCTTGGAGGAATTAAACTTAACCAGATTTCATCTACCTTCCACAAAGATATCCTCTAAGTCTGAGTGTACTGGGGAAATTGTTTTTGAGACAAGATGCAGATCGTATGAGAGGAGGATCAGAATTGAAGGATGTGGAGGAATGCAGTGTTGATGAAAAAGAAAAAATGTGCTAGGGACAGGACAGAAAGTTAAGGAACACAATTGTTGATGGAGAAAGAGGGGGAAGCTGATCCATCAACAACCATGGAAATAAGTTGGCCTAAGAGGAAGCTAGTGAGGGATGGAAACAAAATAGGAGAGGAGCTTAGACATTAGCCCCCAATGCTACACCCTGTCAAAAGCTTTGGATATATCAAGGGCAACTACATAAGACTCCCCAAAATCTTTCAGGGATGATGACCAGACATTAGTAAGATATGAAAGAACATTACCAGTTGATCTCACCTTACAGAAGCCATATTGGTGATCAGAGAGAAAGCTGGTGAGGGTGTGCTGAAATGGTACATATATGTGATGTGGCTGAAGATCAGGAACATGGAAGGATGGAACGAAGGAAGCTTCAGGGTAGCGAAGCCTGAAAATTCAGGAAGGTGGGAGGTATGCATGGGACAGACCAAACTGGATCTTTGTGATATTTCCCCTAATTTTAGCTTCCCTCCTTCACTTTGCTCCCTCATATCTAGCTTCCTCTCAGGCTAATCTATCTCTGTCATTGTTGATGGATCAGCCTCTCCCCCTTTCTCCATAAACAGTAGTGTGTCCTTCAAGATTCTGTCCTATCTCCTACCTTTTTGCTCCTTTTTGTCAATGATTTCTTTTCTTCTGCAAATAACCAAAAGCACTCATATGCTGACAAGTCAGCACTGCTTTCCTCTACATCTTTCAATTCTGCTTCTTTTTGCACTTTATCTGCTTCTTGTCTCAACACACCTTCCTCAATAAACTCAGGCTTGCAAAGGATATCTCAGTGGTGCAAACGAAATCTGATTAAGTTTAATGCCTCTAAGACCCAGTTTCTGCTCACCTCTCTATCGAAAATTCCTCAAAACTTTACTCTCTCCTTTGACAGTTTTGTAATTCCAGCTCCTGACTAAATGAACATACTTGGTATTACTGTAACATTCACTTTATCTTGGAAACCCCGCATTAAAGAAATAGCTAAGTCTGCCTCCAATACACTGGGAGTCCTGTTTAGATGTCAAAATTTCTTTTCTTCCTAACAGTTTCTCTTTTTATACAAAGGACTAATCCAACCTTCTATGGAGTACTGCACTCACATCTGAGGTGGTTCTAGCTGTACATCCTTACTTGACAGAGTTGAGTCAAAAGCAGTCTAACTAATAAACTCTCCACCGCTAACTTCAAAACTTGACCTGCTTGCCCTGCACCACAATGTTGGTTCACTTACCCTCTTCTTTAGGGATTACTTTGGTTTTCACTCCCGAGAGCTGACTGCTTGTTTGCCTACACCACTAGCTAGCCCATGCAATACTCAGCAAGCTGCTGCATCACATGATTACTGTGAGGCTGTGAGGCCATTGACAAATGAAGTGTGGGCCATTTTGATAACTGTTTCTTTCCCCACATCTTGAAGTCTTCGAACTTTCTACCCTCTCATGTCTTCCCTAATAAATGTTAACTGGAACATTTTAAAAGACAGGTTTTTTACTTGCTCCAAAATTCGTAAATTCTTTCCCTTGTCTCTTCTTTTCCCTGAGAACTTTTGCCCGTAACTCAAGCCTCCAATGTAAAAGAAAAAAAGTGAGGAAGAGGTTAAGGTCAAAGGGATATATCAGGGTATATGAAGTAGTCACAGTCAACCATGGCTTGGATGTGGATGGTATCTTCTGTTTTCACTACATTCTACAAGATATCTACAAAAGAGTGGATTTGTTAAAATGACGTACTTGTTAATTTGTTTCTGAAATCACCTTATAAAAGCAGGAGAAGCAATTAGGTGGGAAAAACTGTAACTATAAACCTAATACTATTTTTCAAATAACTACCATTTTAAGTTTAAAAAGCCTTGTTCAGTCTCCATATAAAACTTCACAAGGAGAAAATTTATTTAAAAAAGAAGTCTCTTGATACTTAAATATCAACAGCTGTAACAGTGCAAGAATTATCGACTCTGTTATAACAGAGAGATCACTTCATAAAAAACTGAGATTGACACATGATAGTCAGACAGCTCCACTCATAAAGGCCACTTTGAGTTTGCATGTAATACTAAAAACAAAAAAAGAGACATTTTTCATAAAAGGAAAACCCTAAGACACATACACACACATGCACACTCTGTCCAGATGAACACAAGATTAACAGATATGTAATTTGTGTGGCAGCAGAGAGAGAAACAATGTTATCAACCAATCACGTTATGCAGTGAGTACATCATACTAGCACTGTCTATTAGCAAAATCTCATAAAAGATACATCTAGTTAGGCTGGTATTCCCTTTCTAAGAAGAAATTACAAAGTGCCCTGCATGACATTTAAGCATCACACTGACAGAAGACACTAAACATCAGGGTATTAACATTCCAGGAGTAATCCATTCATACATCTATGTAATATTCTACACTGTGGTGAAATGCTGCTTAAAGAAAAGTCTATTAACTGCAAACTACTTATTTGATAAATAGGAAATCACAAAAAGCAGAAGGACCAGGACTGATTTCCAAGACGTTCCAGAATACTTCACAAAACAACTCATGCATCAGAACTCACTGGTTCTCCTACGACTGATATGACATTTGCCGACTCTGCAAATACATCTCATAACAACAACCCAATTAGTAAATTGTATGGTACAGTTAAACATTTCAAAACTAGATAACCATTTTTCTTTACATAAACAGCTATTAACAAGAATGTTCTCCTTTATTTAGAACTGACAGTTTTGATTAGAAAGGTAACTATTTAGACCTAGAAGTGATTTAAACGAGGATGCCACACAAATAAATTCATGATCACGTACAGTACAAGGGGTGTGAATGTCAGCATGAGAATCAACTTGATGTACAAAAAGAAAAGTCAGGAAGTTTTTCTCTTACTCCATAAGCCGTAATCATATCAGCATACTACACATGGGCTGAGTGTGTTCCCCAGCTCTGTCTCCATATAGTACCACTGCTAGGGAGAATTCATCTTCAACATGGCTGCATCATCAATAGTTTTAGTGGATGTAATGGAGTACAGTCTCACTTAGGACCGTCTCATCCTTAAGGAACCTCCCTTATCCCGCTCCTATGCAAGGCATAACCTTATAGCTGCAGGAGTGCCATAAAAAGTCAGGATATGATTAAGCTAGGAGTCTGCTAGCACTGATCATCCCATTTAAATGGGAATGAAGTTAAAGGTAAACATACAGATAAAAGTACAAAGAACATCACCAACAAAAGGAGTATATTTCATTACAGAATAATATAACTAATGAAATGAAAAACACCATAAACCAAAATGTAATAAATGCAATCCTACCAAGAATAACATGTACAGCACTACATGACATGCAATGAATACATAACAAACCTGACATGCAATGTTACTCTTTCTATGGCCTCTTCCATTATCAAACAATTTGAATGAAGTTGACAAAATGCATATAAAATGACTTCCCTTACATTCTTCACTAATTATGTTATTACAGTCATTACAAGTCTTTGAAACAATGACCTTGGGCTAAAGATCACTAAATAAATGCTGTGCATCCCATTCATGTAGCCTCATGAAATGAAGACATGAGAGAGCAATATAGCTACATGCAATCTTAAGACTCACAACAATTCCACTGTTCACAGCAAAACTACATAGATCATAAGATTTTCTGTGAATACACAGTGAGTATATGAAACGGAAGGATGATGGAGCATCCTATTTATTGGATGATTATGGGATGTCACTTGTCACTAGAGCACATAACAAAAATAACAGATGCTGTACTCAAGTTTATGCTCAGGTATACAACTAAAGTATGGACAATGGATCTGAAACAATAGTGTACCATAAGTATCACGTACACTACAGGAACATATATATAGCATCCATATCATGTTGTGTTTAAATAAGAGATCTGATGCAAAGCATGGTAATGCCAATACCAATGAATACAGTGCACATAAGATATCTAAAAATGTGGCAGAACATCTAGATCTTGCCAGAGTATAAAACTGAGGTCTGAAACTTTACTGGAAGATACCAGTAAATATACAGATTCTTCACATTAACAGAATACATTCTTGATAAATAATGATGATGATCTGGAGGATGATATGACATGATGAATGGAATGTGTCGCTCCTACAATGTATGCAGATCCTAAATTATTCAAGCTGCAAATTCTGACGAGTTTATTTGCTAAATGCTAAACAACTACATACCCTTCACTAACTAGGCTCAGCTGAAAAATGATGTCTTGTATACAATGAAAAATGAAATTTTATACATATATATGATAGTTTTGACAGAGATGCCTTGCAAATTGTGCTACTAATTTATGGGTACATGGAAATTCACTAAATGCAAAATAGAATGTGCTACTAATTTATGGGGTATATGGAAAGTTTGTGAATGCAGAAAAGTTTTTGCCTGGAGAGTAAGGCATGAAGGTGGACATGCTCCAAGGATGTGTAATGTCTATATAGTTGTTTAATCTAATCACAGACAGAGTGGCAAATGATGTGAAGGCGAGAATCTTTGGGTGAGGGGCATGTCTGTGGTACAGTGGGGGTGGGGAAGCATTAGATGTTGGTGTATGCTTATGATACAACAGTGATGGCAGATTGCAAAGAGAAACCCCAGAAGACAGTGACAATTTGGGAGCATGTGTGTCAGTAGAAAGTTGATAAAAAAATGTGAATAAAAGTAAGGTAATGAGAAACAGCAGGTGGATTAGACAGGATGGTTTGTGTGTAAGTTTGAATGGGAAAGACCTGGAGGAAGTAAAGAACTTTAGGTACCTGGGACTGAATGTAGTAGGAGATGGAACCAAGGGGGATAAAGTGATTCATTGGAGGAGGTGGCTATTTCCGAGTACATTGAGGAGCACGTGGAAAGACAGATTGCTGGCTGGGTATGTTTGAAGGTATAGTCATCTAATCAGTGTTGTAAGGATGTTAGTCTTGGACCTTGAACACAAGATAGGAAGAGGGGAGGTGCTGGAAAAGACATTAATGCCTACTTGCATAAAAGAAACTATCAGAAGAGAAAGAAAACAAGGTTTCAGGAAAAGGTATTGCATTACAAAACTTCCAGACCTCTATAACAGAGTGAACTCATCTTAGAAAAGAGATTGATGGGTTGAGTTCCTGAAGTGCCAGAAAGCTTTTCACATTGCAACCAATCAGAGGGTGATTACGAAGCAAGAGCTACAGCCAGGATTAAGAATAAGACTCCTTCACTGGATACACTACTTTAGGGGAAAGGAACAAAGGGAAAGTAAAATGAGCATTCTCAAATTGGCTGGGGTCACAGCTTGCATACCACAGGGTTCAGTCTTGAGCCAATAGCTAATCCTGGATATGTACAAGACTTGCCTAATGGACTGGACTCCCTACCTGAACATGTTTGCAGATGATGATGTTATGAGATAAGAAGTGAAAACATCATCTTGCAAGAGTATTTTACAAATGCAAAAGTTGATCTGAAAAATTGATGATAAGATTCAAGTCAGTACAAGGTAATTAGGATCGTAAACACTAAAAGAAAGCCTGGTATGATTATTTCCTAACAGTAAATAAATTATACAGATCTCTGCATAAAACTCTCTACCTTCTCATGTCTTTCCCAATAACTATGACCTGACTTATTTCAAGAGACATGTTTTTCAATTTCTCAAAAATTTGTAAATACTTTCCCTGTCTGTTTTTCCCCCTTTCTCAATCTCTCTATACTTCAATTAGGGCCTGGCCCTAAAAAAGTAAAGGTTGACATTGTGCCTGTCACCTGAATTGCACATCAGGACAACTGTGAAAGGCAAACTGTCTTCAAGTAATTAACAGAACTGCATCCTTGTTAACAATAACGAAACGATGGTACATTGTTCACATATACCAGAGCTAAACTGGATTCAATCTCTTGAGTCTGGTTACCACACCTAAAGAAACGCAAATATCTAATCAAAAGAGTTCAGAGTAGAGAATTTAGGATGATACCTGAATTAAGAGAACAAGCAACAATGAAGCTGTCCAACATGGATGACAGAGAATGCATGGACCTGATAACAGAATCCATGTTACTAAATCAGTAACACAGTAACAATACACCTCAACCAGAAGATGGCCAAGAAGGTGGTTAGAAAGGATGAGAAGTACTGGTTTAGTGTAAGGGTGGTGAATGGCTGAACTACAGTAAGTTAAAAGACAGTTAATGACAGCAGCTTACAAAGAATTAAAAGGTGACCTGACATACAAAATGTTAAAGAGATGAAGCCTCATCAGTGTAGAACTTTCTCATTCAGTAATAGGAAAACTGGTAAACATGTTACAAATAAAATGGCTGAGGTCAACATGTGGTGTAAAGCAGGTTGAACAAACAAGGAATAACAACATAAAAGAGATGTGTGGTAGTATGTGCAGTGTGACTGGGAAAGTTGACACGGGGATACTGAAAATTTCCAGACATTTGGAGTTGATGATCAAAGAAAGACATACAGAGGATCTGTGTCAGAAATGATGGAAGAAAGGAAAAGGGGGAGACCATGAAGAAAAGAAGAAATGGAATGAAGGAAGAATCGAGTTATCAGGGCCTCAACATTCAGATGTCTGAGAAGCATGCGTGGGTCAGAATGAATTGGATTGATAAATGAGAGGAATCATGCCATCAGTGGGTTGAACCCAGGCAAAAGAAGTGGTCAAGGTAATCCATGGAGTGGTCTCATTATAGGTTTTGATTTCAGTAAATTATACATAACATTTTGAAAGTGAATGTGTGCAAATGAGGCTTCTGTTAGTTTTCTCTTAACTCTACCTTGCTAAGGCAGGAGAAGCAATTATATACTAAAAGGTCTATGGTTTATGTCAAAAT
The DNA here is from genome assembly GCA_032361385.1 of Panulirus guttatus. Taxonomy (NCBI): domain Eukaryota; kingdom Metazoa; phylum Arthropoda; class Malacostraca; order Decapoda; family Palinuridae; genus Panulirus; species Panulirus guttatus. The sequence goes on from JAUUDW010051712.1 coordinate 23,541, forward strand.
TTGTGTCAATAATTTACTCTTACTCAACTTACTTGAATCTTTTAGGTGGAAAGGCACAATGTAAATGATTATGGGGCAACCAGAATAACAACACCTATCTTAAAGTGAGTACAAATGAAAACTTTAAATCATCCAATTACTTCAAATTCTGCTTCATTAAAAAAAAAAAAAAAAGATGGAAGAGCTTTAATCTTTTACATAAAATCTTCAGAAGTGTAATTAAATAGAAAACTGGTATTTCACACAGAATGGTTATTTTCCTGATATATCATTACTGGTGGGTCAAACCGTGTCATGCCTGTAGGGTTTATGTGCTTTATGCCATTTTATTACTGGATTTACCAGTTTTTCCTTCAGAAGAAAAGTTTTTGTAACAAATGAAATTCCTACATATATTAATTTTGGTACGTGGAAAAATAAATGTCAATATTACAGAGCCCACCAGGTAACCTTAGAGCTCTTACCTGTTGCCATCTTTACCAGCAAGGAGAGAATACGGTTAAAACAAGCAAACTAATCAACTGGAAGTTTCACCTCTGGGCTTGCTAACCCTACGCTACCAAAATAAAATCAATTATTGAGACTCTTCTAAATACTTATCATTGTACAACCACAGTTGGATAATCACATGCTTGCACCTGCAGATGGCTACCATACCCTTGCTTAACACTACCACACCCTCCTGTCCTGACTATTACACCCTTCCTCCCTGACTAACAAATCCTCTCTCATCACCACCAGACTCTCCACCCTGCCTACCATACCTCACTCATCGTCACACTCTCCACCATGGCTACCACAACCTCCCTCACCACCATCACTGCCTCCCTCCCTGGCCACCACACCCTCTCTCACCAACCCCACTCCCTTTCTCTCTGTCTATTGCACCCTCCCACACCATCACTACTCCCTTCTTCCCTGGCCACCACATCCTGAATGGCTGATGGCATTGGTCAGTGATTCCAAGCACACGTCCCACCATGTTCCCCTCTCCATACCTCCCATATTGCTGTCACAGCCTTCATGCCCAATAATGCAATATTTTCCCCAAAATATTTAATTACAGCACACAGCAATTTCTATCCTTCCAAAGAAATGGATGAATTATTGAATGTGTCGGGGAACTTCCTCAAAATTTGTCTACAGCTGTGCATGGGGAGCAGTTGTCACGTGTCTAGCAACTTTCTTGCCATGTACATAGTGGACAGGTGGACAGACATACATGAGCAGTGTTCTAAAGGAGAAAATTTACTATATTTGGTAACAAACAGGAGCAAGGGGCCTCTGTGGCATAGCAGTTAGAGTAGCTCACTACGAT
>JAUUDW010051823.1:0-12466 GCA_032361385.1 Panulirus guttatus
GGAGCAGCGTTGGTGTGGGTCGTGCTAGTGTTGTGGTTAGCGGTTGTAGATACAGCTGGCGATAGTGGTAGTGGTAGTGGTCAGTGGTCCTGGTGGTCGGTGGCGAGGGAGTGGAGGGAGTTCTTCATGGTCACATGGTTAAGGTACCACAAGCTGGTGGTGGACCCGATCGCCACTCTCTCTCTCTCTCTCTCTCTCTCTCTCTCTCTCTCTCTCTCTCTCTCTCTCTCTTTACTACACCACCGTCTGTATCTTCACTCCTGACAGCTTCCAAGTTCTCCGTCCTCGTGGAAGGGTTTGTGGTTTTCTTATCAGCGAGTCTCCTGTTCTCGCGGTTATCCTTATCTGGGAACACGCCGGAGGAATTGTGAGACACATGTCCTTCGGCGCTCCTGATGAACTGCTGGCTGGACGGAACTCTCTCTCTCTCTCTCTCTCTCTCTCTCTCTCTCTCTCTCTCTCTCGCTCGCTCAGTGGTGAACCCCGTGTGTTTACATCCCTGTGGATATTTCTTGTTTCTCTTGAGGATTTTCCTTTCGATATTCTAGGACTTAAAAAAGCTTTTAAATTCGTCTGCTAATTTGTAATAATTTTCTATCCTTCTTCGGTATATCTTATTTGACCAAGAATATCTTTTTTTTTTCCCCTAACTTCTTTAAGGGGGATGGTTTACGGCGAAAGTTTTACGTCCGCCCACTGGGCCATAATGTAGCTGATTTTTACAGTGGATTATTGTAGGCTGGCGTTGTAAAGTGGGGCCCTTAACTCTCCTCCGACCGTCCCTGCTAAACTGGACTGCCCTGCTCTCTCACCTTTGGCCATAGATCAGCCTCACTCCTACTCTTTAGAAAGCATTTTCCCCTCTTATTTTGCAAGTCGTTCACGCATCTCACTATCGCCTGGTCGTCCTCGCCAGCTGGTCGTTTAGACAAATTGAACAACCGTATCATCCTAATTCCCTCAGAGCGCCCGAGTTAATTTTTACAACAGGTTCCCCCCCCTCCATAAACTTGTCTATTGACCAAGACAACTGACTCGGCGTTGCCCGGCCTCGTATAAAACTCTGGCGCGCCAAAGGACGCGCAGTTTGTGAACAAGATGAAGAGCCTGTGAACCACGCCAACAATATATATACCCCATATTTACGTCTTGGTTTAAAAAGATGCTACATTTTTTTCAATACACTATTTTTTGCTTTTATCAGTATCACTTCCTTGTGGAACCATTAGCTGAAATTTCTGCATCACGATCGAGCGTGTCGGAGACCTGAAGGTGTTCTGGCTGTCGGAGCGAATTAAGTAGCCCGAGTTGGACGGCTCTTCAGGTGAGTCGTGTGGACGTGAATCGAGTTATCCCATAAGTTATTTGATCCCTATTAGTGGCGTCCGGCAGAGGGCCCTGATCTGATCGACTCCTGGACACACACACACACACACACACACACACACACACACGCTATAGCAGTCCTCGCTGCTTCAAGGAGTGTATAGATATTTTTAAAGTTTAAAGAATTATAACAACCCACGAGAGGTCCTGTTTCTTTCGTTAGGAAGTACAGTGTTTGAATACTATAGCCACCTCAGGCAGATTACATGTATAAGTGAGGTTCACGTCCTCAAGTTATATCGGGAGACGTACCAAGTGGTCGAGGGAGAGACAGATGATTCCTTGGTGTTTGTGAGACATAGTTTATGAACTTCGGTGAGAGCGAGTGTCCTTGGTGGGGACGAGAGGCGAGGCGAGTTGGTCCTCGATCTCCTGACAGACAGGATGAGCACCTGGGTCTTCCTGCTGCAGCGTCCTGTGGGGCCACCCACAGGGGCCGTGTCGAGATGGCATCAGGACGGCTCATTAGGGGAAGCGCCTCCCCGCGACAGTTTACCAGATTCCCGCATTACAGATTACGGGGCAGATTTCGCCGCGCAGCAGATTACGCCAGATTATGGTGGCGAAGTAGACGTCTGGTTCGATCATTACCAGGGACTTCCTGACCGGCCGGGGAGATAGAGAAGTTCCCTTCAGACCACCTCTCTTGTCTCCCGGGAGGTAAACAAGGCATCATAAATTCTCGTCCCGGGGAAGATGGGAGGGGCCAGGTGGGGGAGGGGGGTGTGGAGGGTGGTCTTTCCGAGGGAGGAGGAACCCTACTGTCTCTCCGGGCAATATTCACCGGCGAGTTTATCCCGCCGGAGGAGGAACAACAGGTAAACAATAGATGCTGATTGAAGTTCCTGGGAAGGACAGCTCTTTTATATTACCTGGCGCAGGTAAAGTGTCCCTGCTTAATCAACTTGTGTATGGTCTGGCGTATGTTTTCACGGATTTTGTCCCACCTCAAGGATGGCCAACACCGGCATTAGTCACGGGTTATTGACGGGCCTGCCCCTCCTTCCCTCCCTCCCTCGGCCCCTCCACTGTGGTCACTAGACATCTCTGGACATCCGTGAGGACCCTTGTAGAGGAAAGGACACTATTAACTCTCCCAACTCCCCCAAAGACATCTTCAGGAATATCAAGCTGCCGTGGTTATATCTGCTCTTCAACCACCTACAACTTGAAGGTGGTTTATATTTATTCCTCGGCATTTATATACTGTGATTACAGCCCATTTCCCACACTGGACAACTTACTCGGATGATTAGCACGTGTCTAGAAAAACTATCTGTTTTGAATATCTCCGCTGAGACGCGCCCCCGCGCCTCTGATTCCGCGAACGTTTTTGTTAGCGAGTCGCCGACATACCACGCACCTCAGACCAGCCCCCAGCCCCTTGGTCACTTTCTTCCTCCTCTTCTCGGCGGTTGGAGAATTCTGTCTCCCCCGCCTCTATACCTCCCAGCTCTTGAGAAGCGTCTAATTCACGGGGACGATTTTATAACAACGGAACACGAAGATGTAGCTTCCCTCTGGGTTGCTCTCTCTGGCCGAGGCACGACACTTCGTGTCTAGGCGATGTTCCGGGCCTTCTAGCTCCTGTTCCGTGGCAGATTGAATTACTGCAGCGGTAAGGAGCCCTCGGCACGCGGTATTAGAGGTCAAGCAACAAAAAAAGGGGGTTTATATGTCATGTTGGCAGATCATATGCCTCAGAGTGGATGCTGGGTCGGGGTATACGCGCCTCTGCATCTGGGTTCACCGCCAGGGGAATGGTATGGGATTTCGTCACAGTAATGGAGCTGGATTAAGGAGAGAAAATGTTTTCTCTCTCTCTCTGGTAACTGGTGGAATCGATCTGGCTTGCGGCAAAACAGATAATCTCCCAGACTTACAGAAATATTGGCATGATGATCTGTCATTGAAGGAGGGGTTGTCGTGGCGTCACACAGGTCTTTTGTTGGTGCCTCCGATGTTTCGTGGTGTTATCACCATGTGGGTTGTGTTTACCTAGTAACTACAGCTGGCCTTGCTTGACGGAGGTACTGAGCATCACTCCTGGTACTAATACCTACACTGGTCCTAGTGGTATCCCGACTAGTAGCACCTTGAAAGGTCGTGATGGGTCTTACTGGTGTGGTTACTGGCTCTACTGGTACCGTCAGTGGTCATTCTGGTCTTCTGTGTGGTCGTCCTGGTACCGTAAGTGGTCGTGCTAGTATCATAATTGGCTGCACCGGTATCCTGAGTGGTCGTAAAGGTATCATGATTGGTCGTACTGGAATCGTTAGAGGTCGTATTGATAACCTGGCAGTTCTAATTGTTGTACTGGTCACAGGTATGTCCCTTGGTAGACATCACTAATGTTATGGTTCATATTACAACTGTTCTTTCATTTACATGTGTTCTGATTGGCATAACTGGTATTTCTGAAGGTGTTCCGAGTATCTTGATTGGCGTAACTTCCACATTCATCGTTATTATTGGTACGTATTTTGGTAGTCATGTGTGTATGTGTGTGTGTGTGTGTGTGTTTGATTACTACTAGTGTGTTCCGGGGTGAGAATTTTGCAATCGTGTTGCCCCATCTCTTAACATTGTGCACATTTGCCATGGCTTTACTCCAAGTGTACACACACACACACACACACACACACACACACACACACACATACACATATACACCACATTAAGCCAGGTACCCAACGATCGATCGGTCCCGAGGGAATGATGAACAGCTGGGATTGGCTGTGGTTATCACAATCAATACTCAGGCATTCTCGTCACCACATGTTATCCTATTTACCATCACAATGATTTTTGTCAGCATTTTGATAATTTTGTTAGATTTTCTGTCATTTTTGTCATCCAATTTTTTTGTCTACATTCCCACAGGTTTTTGTTGATATCTCTACAATTTTTGTAGACAGTTTATATTTTTGTCAACTTGCTCACAATTTCGTCGACATTTCAACAATTTCTATGAGCATTTCTGTCATTTTTGCCAACATTCTTAATATATTTTTCATCATTTTTTTATATTTATAGACATTCTTGCTTTTTTCAGTACACGTCTCATTTTGTCAGCATTTCTAATATTTAGTCAGCTTTTCCTTCATTATGTCAGCATTCCTAATTTGTCAGTATTCCTATCATTTTTGTCATTCATCCTGTCATTTGTGTCATCATTTTCATCAGGACTCCAGTCATTTTCTTAACGTTCCTATAATTCTTGTCATTATTCCTATCTTATTTGCCAAAGTACCTGTCACTCTCACATTTACCAGTATTCCTGTCATTTTTGTCAAAACTCCTGTCATTTCTTGTCAGCATTCCTGACATCTCTTGTCAGCATTCCTGTCATTTCGTGTCAGCATTCCTGACATATTTGTCAGCTTTCCTGTCTTTCTTGGGATCACTGCTGTCGTCTGTTTCAGCATTTGCAACATCCTCATTGGCCGTCATAGATCCCTTTGCATTTCTGTTTGTATATCAGACGTTGTACATCCTTTCCTGGCATTCCTATTATTTGTATTTGAATTTCTAGAATTTCTCTGCACATTTAAAGCATTTTTGTCATCCCTCTTACAACTTCTCTAAGCATTCCTATTACTACTGTTTGAATTTCTGGCATTTCTCTCCTCATTTCCACTATTTATACTGACTCCTATCCAGCTCAGGCTCAATTACTATCCCTCTCATCTACTCTGGTGTTATTAGGACTTCTCCCATCATTTCTATGTTTCATGGCATCGAAGACAAGGTCTCTTGATCTTGCCATGGCTGTCTTATCAGATTTCTTTTATCCAGTAATTTTCGCGATTTAACAAAGTGTTGCTTTTGAGTGCTGTAGTTTCTCTCTGCTCCTTACAGTAAGTCTAAATTTTCCCTTAATTTCTTTCTCATTTCTAAGGCAGTATAAACGACCCAAGTGCCTACTGAAAGGAAGGTCTGGCCTTCTGATCTATAGGTAAAGCTAGACCGACCTGCACTTTCCAAAGATTTTCTGCTGTGATGTTTTAAATTTCTACTATTACATATGTATTCCTGTTACCATTTCAAGTACTCCCGCTATGTTCTTTGTCAGCTATGTCTTTTTGGTATATTTCTATATTTCTATATTCTTGCTGGGCTTCGCATATTTCTGTCATCATTTTGATCAACTTTTACATTTTTTTACAATGTTATTGGTAGCATTTCTAGTATTTCTGCTGTTTTTGTTTATATTGACATTTTGTGCATTCCTGGTGTATCTCTAAAATTCTTGCGATCATCTTAAGTATACGTGATGTCACTTATGATGTGATTCAGTTATCACTCGCTGCTTGATATCAGGAAGCCTGCTATCATTAATATGAAATCCTTGTTTTCATGTGCGACTTCAGAATCTACATTATTGTTCACTCCTTTTCTATTTCTAGTATTTTTGCTGTCATTTATAGCATTGCTAAGATTCCTTTTATTCCTGTTATCATTCATATTCTCAGCTAGCAACTCCAGTGTTCATCACGATTCCTAATCTCCTTAGTATAACTTATATCGTCCTTGTTACCATTCCTACTATTCCCGATATCAAACATTCAGTTCCTACAATCATTCTTGCCATTCCTACTATCATTCTTACCATTCCTACCATCATTCATACCATTACTGCTATCACTCAAACTTTCTCACTATCATCCATAATATTCCTAGTATCATACCTACTACTTCTGCTACCATTCAACTATTCCATCTATCAATTATATTATTCCTTCCATCATTAGCATTATTGCTAAGACTCTGACTATGCCTGCTACTATTCTCATCATCATTCAAACAATTCTGGATAATTCACACTATTTTTCCTCCGTTCATATTATTCCTGCTACCGAGCGCATAGGTTCGAATCCTGGTCGCGGCAGTCGGTCCACAGTCAACCCAGCTGTTCATCCACCCCTAGGGCTTGGTCGATAAAATGGGTACCTGGCTCAGGCTAGGGTATATATATATATACATAGCGTTAATGGGATGGCCTTGATTAGGGCCTCAGCTGCCCGTGCCGTCTCAGCTAACTTAAAAAAAAAAAAAAAAGTTCTAGCTATAGGTGATACCATTCTAGTTAAACGTCGTTCTGTTTATGTTACCGTTCATACTACTTTTGCTATAAGTCATACTATTTCTACCACCATTCACAGAACTCCTAACCAGGAATCATACTAGTCCCACCATCATCCGCACTATTCCCACTATCATACACACTATCCCTGCAGCTGTTCCTGGCATCATCGCTACTCTTTATGCTATTTTGCCACCGCTCGTGCTGGTCCCTCTGCCACCGACAGTTTGCTTTGTAATTTCTAGTAATTTTTATACAACTGAAATACTTTGTCTCGTTAGGTTTACGCTACTCTTTTCTGCTCTTTTATGGTGTGTGTGTGTGTGTGTGTGTGTGGGAAAAGGTGGAAGAGGGAGGGAGGGAGGGTGGGAGGGAGGGTTTGGTCGGTGGGAGGGAGAGAAAGGGATCGATACCCCAAATCGGGCATTGTGACGCTTCGAACTCCGTCCATTTGCGAGCCGGACGGTGAGGATTGGTGCCCAGCTGAGGGGGAGGGAGAGAGGGTAGCACAGGCCGGAGGAGGGGGAGGTCTTCATCCTCTAAAGAAACATTCGTGTTTCCAACCCGCTGTTTCAGGGTTGTCCTCGCGAGCACGTCTCCAGGGCTGAATGTTGAGGGAAGTTTCGCTGTGTCGGGTATGAGAACAATATGCCGGTTGAAGTAATGATTTCCCTTAGATATTTTACTAAATACTAATTAGCATAATACTGTATTTCTGTATGAATTATCCGTTTTGTTTTTCTTTGAGGACGTTTATATAAACTAAAAAGGAAGTATGTTTTCTTCTTCAAGGATGCGTTGTTCTCTTCTGTTATCTCCTTTGACGAAATTGTTCTCGAGTTATTTTCTTTCATATTTTTTCCTCTGGTGTTACCACCTGGGGGTACTGTTTGTTCTGTGGCGTTCATTGGCTAGCTATAGGCCTACCTCCAGAGATTTATATGTGGTTTCTGGGGCTTAGGTCTCAAAGGGTCATTTGGGGTTTCTGGTGGTTAGGTCTCTAGGGGGTCGTTAAACTCTTTTGTTTTCAAATTGTCTTTATCTTTAATGCTAAGGATATCATTCTATCTCGCTGGGGTTGTCTCTCTTGGTTTTTGTTGCCTTGGTCAAGACGGACGACTGTCTCTTGAAGCCATCATCCCACCTCATGGCGTCTTAAGTGTTTGTGAGACTGTTTTCTTTTTTCTCTCTCTCCCTCTTCACCCCTTTTGAAAAAGGCATTTTCTTTATGTATTGGTTTCTAAGGGACGTTGTTTTTAAGTCCTTGAACCTACCCAGGAGACTTTGTGTAACGGACGGCCTCGGGAAACCTCACAAGCTATTTTGACCTATAGACGGGTCTTGGTGCCTTAATGTTATCATCTAAACCCAGGGACATGTTACATACGAAGCCACAACTATTCCCCTGCGGTCACTCCATCTTTTAAGGAGAGTTATATGCGAGTGAAGCAGATAGGATTTAGACACGTATAAATCTGAGTCAAAATTTCCACTTGTTTTGTGTTTACTGTTTCTTTAAAAGCACTTTTGTGGAAAGGAAGGATGATCAAGTATTATCTTATTACCAGCATTATGCTTAACAATGTTTGTATAGTCAGATAGAATTAATGCATTTCAAATTTTGTGCGAATTCTACGTCTTCCCCATCGTGTGGGAAATGCATATTATCCAATGAATAATGTATATTTTCTATACATTACCCTATGAATATTGACATGCCTAACCAGTATTTTAGCACTAACATGCATGCGAATTACCTTCCATAATTTAGTATTGACAAAATTGACTTCTGTTTCGTTATAGTCTCTGTACTATGTTCACAGACGCCATAGAAACTATATTTCTACTATATACACAAATACAGATCAATTCTGCAACGGGATTCGGTGTATCTACTTCTTTGCTAAACTCTTTCTTCAGTCATTAGTCTATCTTTGCATGTATGTAGACGCTCAACTCATAGCCTAAACCAGTTCTCTGCTTATGTCTGAAACCTCAGCAGGTGTCTGCTAATGCTTAAACCACCACTCGGTTTATACTTCTGCCTGAAACCGTCGGGAGGTCTTAGCTTATACCCCAAGCATCAACAGGTCTCTACTTGCACCTAGATTATCAGGAGTTCTCTATTCATTCCTGAACTTTTAGTCGGTCTCTTCTTGTGCCTGAAATAACAGCAGGTCTCTACTTCTACCTGACTGATCAGCAGGTCTCTGCCTATTTTTGAACCATCAGTGTCTGTACCTGAACAATCAACAGGTTTCTAATCGTGAGTGAACAATTGTTAGGTTTCCACTCGTCCCCTATGCATCAGTAGGTCTGTACTTGTTCCCTATGCATCAGTAGGTTTCTACTGTACCCTACGCATTAGTAGGGTTCTACTTTTACCCTAACTATAAGTACGCCCGTGTAATGGTTTGATAATCTAGCACGAGCCTCGTATTCTAAGCTTGAGTGAAGAATATCTGCAGAATATTCTCAGCCTGGGCCAAATACATCCGTCAGAATATTCTTAAGCTTGGGCTAAGAATATTCGGCGGGACGGGCACAAGACCCGCATCGGTTACAGTAGTCATGGTGTATTGATCCTTCCTGCACAGACAGTCGCGGTGGCATAGCACTTTCAGCACACACACCCACGCCACGCGGAAACGCATGGACGAGAAATACTGTTATCAGCGCTTGCGTCTGAGACTTTAATATTCGATATGACTCAAACGAATTCCGCTGTTGTGTCCAGGAATACACTGGAGAGTATACTCAAGAGGTACGTATGTGGACATACAAGTCCATTAAAGTATAATAATAATCCTGGAAACTGGCCTGGGAATGCTTCTACAAGGGATAGGAGGCGCGAGAGTGAGTTTGTTGTGTGTATGGTGTAATGGCCGGATCGCGTGCAGGGGCCAACCTCAGCTCCCTTCCCTCACACCTCCTCCCTCCCTCCCTCCCTCCCACCTCCTTCCCTCACACCTCCTCCCTCCCTCTCACTCCCACCTACTTCCCTTACTCTTCCTACCCCCCCTTCCCCCTTTTTTTTCCTCTAAGCCTTGAATATCCTCCCTCTCTCACCCCCCTTACCTCCATCTCGACTCGTCTTCCCCCCCCCCCCCTCTCTCTCTCTCTCTCTCTCTCTCTCTCTCTCTCTCTATGTAGACTTGCACCAGGCGCCGCTCTCATGTCTGTTGTCAATTCCTCCATTTTATCACATCCCTGGCCAGAGGAGACTCTACCCCGGTGCCGGCCGTGTGGCGTATCGTCGGCCGTGGTGCGGACTTGAGAGCTTCGTCAGGAAGTTGGCCACGACCCGCCCGCTCGGGCGTCCGGCTTCTTTGGCTTCCGTTTTCTGTGGAGTGTCGAGCAGCGATGACGGGGGGGACTGCAGTGGGTGGGTGGGCGGGCGGGCGGGCGGCCCGCTCCCCACTGGTCGGTTAGAGACAGGTTCGAGTGTACCGGATGGGTAGCGCGCTGGTGAAGCTTGACATGGTCAACTTGGTGTGGTTGATGGGGTGTCGTACAGGGAAAAGAGATGACAGAAGACCTGTTATTTTCTGACGTTCCTTCCTTATATAGATGGAGATGCGGTAGTCAAGCAGACGCCTCCTGCCCACCCACCTTTTCCTCCGGCCCACCAACTGGCATGAGACTAACCAGGAAGTAGCACCATGTTGTACGGGAAGGGTATTCTACCATGAATAGTTTACGGATATGATGAACTGAAAGTACATTTTAATGAAGTAATAGTGGCTGCTGGAGGCTTTGGGATGGAGGTATTTTTCCCGATGATCTGTTGATGACACATACGTTATGTTAATTTGTTCGAACAGCGTTACTCACTCATGTCTTAATGTTGTCAAACATTAGTTTAAACGTATTGATGTGTAGGAAGTCGGGTGATGTGGGTGAAGGGTTGGCGTGGGTGGAGAGTAGGCGTAGGTGGAGGGTAGACATGGGTGAAAGTTTGGCGTGGATGGAGGGCTGGCGTGAGTAGAGGGTAGGTCTGGTTTGAGGGTTGACGTGGGTGGGGATTGTTGTGGGTGGAGAGGTGGCGTGGGTGGGGGGGAGTTGGCGTGGGTGCAGTAGCAAAGCGAGTTTAAATAGTATTGATTAGTGGTGCGGCTGCCTCCGTTTGCTGCCTTCCGCCCACACCACCACCCGGGCAGGAAAACTGCCTCCTCCACTCCCTCTGTACCTCCTCCACCCACTGTGTATCCTCCTCCACTCCCTCTGTACCTCCTCCACCCACTGTGTACCTTCCTCCACTCCTGTACCTCTTCCACCTACTATGTACCCTCCTCCACTCCTTCTGAACCCCCTCCACCCACTGTGTACCCTCCTCCACTCGTATACCTCCTCCACCTACTGTGTACCTTCCTCCACTCTTTCTGTACCTCTTCCACCTTCTATGTACCCTCCTCCACTCCTTCTGAACCTCCTCCACCCACTGTGTACCCTTCTCCACTCCTTCTGTGCCTCTTCCACCAACTGTGTACCCTCCTCCACTCCTGTACATCATCCACCCATTGTGTACCCTCCTCCACTCCTGAACCTCCTCCACCCACTGTGTGCCCTTTTCCATTCCTTCTGTACCTCCTCCACCCACTGTGTCCCTTCCTCCCCCCACTGAGTCCCCTTCTCCATTCCCTCTATACCCCCTCCACCTGCTGTGTCCCCTCCTCCACTCCTTCTGTACCTCCACCCACTGAGTATCCCCTTCCACTCCTTCTGTACCTCCTCCACCCACTGTGTACCCTCGTTCACTCTCTGTACCTCTTCCACCCACTGTTTACCCTCAATTCCTGTACCTCATTCACCCACTGTGTACCCTCCTCAACTTCTGTACCTTCTCCACCCACTCTGTACCTTACCTTTCGTCATCCACTTGGTACTCCCCTTTACCCCCTGTATATCTCCTCCACTTAACCCACTCTTTACCTCCTTCACCCATTGTATACTCTCCTCCACCCGCTATACTCTCTATCACTCTCTGAGTACTTCCATCATCCACTGTGTACCACCTCCACCCACCTTGTACCCTGCTTGCCCAAAGCCGCCACCCGGGTGGAAGACGACCCTTCCACCCCTGTTGCTCCTCCACTCACTGTGACTCCTGTAATTCTGTACTGTTTTCCACTCGTTCTAAAGCTCGTCCACCTATTATGGATTCTGTTCCACATGTACACCTTTACCCATTCGTTCTGTACCCTCCTCCACGACCTGTACCCTCATGTACCCGGCCTGGACCTGCCTGTTCCTGGCCTGTACCCTCTTTCACTTGACCTGTACCTGCATTTACCTAGGTAGACATGCAGTAGGCAGTGGCCTGCTATGTTGTGTGTGCTGGGGGCAGATCCTGACCCGCTCCTGCAACCCTGACCTGGCTCATGGGTTGGCCTGGGTTAACCCAACCTGTGGGCCAGGTTTGGTGAGTCAGGTTCAGGTGGTGAGTGAAGCTGCCCTCACTGGAATGGGTCAGTTGGAGCCATTAATGAATTTATAACCCAAAATACTTTTTCTCACATGAAAGACTCACACGAGTCAGTCTGAAACTGACTCATGTCGCTACTCTCCACAGAGGTGAAAGCAAAGCGGTCCCGAGAGCCTGTCGACCGACCGCATTAGCGTCGCAATTCATTACAATCTTCGAAAGAGTCCTGAGAGGCCAGCTGACGGAGGCTATGGAAGTGAACAGTCTTCCCAACCCAGGACAACGTGGTGTCGGGGCGGGAAGATCTTGCCTCTCACACTTGCTGCGCCACCCTGATAGGGTTGTTCAAAACAAAGAAAATGCTGACAATCATACAGACTCTGCAAAAGCATGCGACAAATGTGACCATGAATGTCACTGGGCACAGCGCGAAAGATGGGAATTCAACCGGACCAATTAGGAGTTGGATGTATAACTCTTTAACTGGCTGATCACAACACGTAAGCCATGCCATCTCCAGTGCCTCCACGGTAAAAGGCTCAGGCCATTTAGGAACTGAGCTTGCGACC
>JAUUDW010051934.1:0-15206 GCA_032361385.1 Panulirus guttatus
GGGAAGGAGAGAGCATCTGCAGGGGAAAGTTGAAAGTGGAATTGAGCAAATGTAGAATATTGAAGTGTGTAGCCAAGATAAATGGGCGAGAGGAAATGGGGAGGGAGACAGAGTACAGCGCCAAACATGCGGAGGAAAGTAAAATTAATTGGATTTAGTTCGGGAGGAGGAATGAGGCATTCTCCAGTGTTCCAAAGGAGAATTTGTCCACTTTCTGAAAAAAATGAGGAGAGAGAAAGTGATTTCAGGGACGGGGTGCGCTGAAGCGCGAAGAGATAGGGCATATGCTGAGACGACGCGGTACGACCCTTGAGCGCGACAGGACGACTCTCGAGCACGTGAGCACGACCCTTATGCACAACTACACGACCCATGAACACGAAGGTACGTACGACTCTTAAATACAAAGTTACGACCTTTGAACGCGACACAACGACCCTCGAACACGATGGTACGACCCGTCAGCGTGATGAACACAATGCCTGGGTGACTTACCTCAAGCGTCGGGCTCAGAGACACACCCAAATCTTGTACCGTCGTGTTCAAAGGTCGTCCCGTCGTGCTCAAGGGTCGTCCCGTCGTGTTCAAGGGTCGTGCCGTCGTGCACAAGAGGCTAATGTTTTATGTAAACGTCGGTCGTTCGTCAAAACACTAGTCTGGCATCCATGACAACCCCAGACAGGAAAACCAATCACATCGACACTTACCCACACACACAGAGGGACTCTCGCCACACACTGTGTTCCCGGCTGGCTTGCCTCGCCCCACCGACCCGGACAGATGTGGGGAGCTTTCTCTCTCTCCCCCCACACGGTGTGGTGGGAGGGGTGGGGACACCAGAACAAGCCTCAACAGACTAATCAGAACCCAGAGTTTCCCGCGCGGGACACGGGGGAATATGCTGAGGCAGACGAACAAGCCAAACAGCCGTTGACCTCGAATTGGCTCGTCACGCTGGTCATTTGCGTGTGACGTAAGGTGCCCTGAGCAGGGGAGATGCTGAAATATAAATCAAAATACGAAGACTGATTGGCATATGGCATATGATTCATACTGAACGTATGATGATTATGTTGCTGGCTCACTGACAAAGAAGCAATTGCTAACTAGCAGTTGGGCCACCGAGCTGTAATGGTTCGCTCTTTTATTGATATACATTTCTATATACATCTCTCTACTGCGTGCGTAGCTATACTTCTGTTTATATGTGTGTCTGCATACGTACTTATATGCATATGTATGTATGTGTGTATGTATACAGCATGCGTGAACATCAGTCCGTCAAATCACCCGTCTGTATACCTGTCTGGAGGGAGAGAGAGAGAGAGAATGTTCCTCGGTGTCCCTCATGGGCCTGGAAGATTCAGCTTCGGTCCAGGACTGATGAGATCCGGGGGTCCAGAGGGGCGATCTCCCCCAGAGAACGACTGGGGGAGGGAAGGGGGTGGGGTAGGTAGCAACCCCCCTCAGGTCGTCGTCGATGCCCTTTCCCCCCCCCTACCCCCACCCACCCCCTTTACCCCTGAGGCAGTGGCCAATATTAGTCCTGTCATCAGCCGTGACCCAGGCGCCGTTCCGTTCCGCCCGGACCCGCCAATCTGGGGTAAGAGGAAGGGACGAGGAATGCAAACAGGAAATTGTAACGCTACTAATGGTGGAAACGCAGAGATGATGGATAAGTTAGTTATATGTTTGCGTTAGATAGATACATAGACAGATAGATAGATGAATAGATAGATAGATAGATTCATACATACGCACATACATACATACATACCTGTATACATACATGCAGTCATGCATACACATTTATATAAATGCATAGAGTGCTTGCTTATGAGTACTTATGAAGAGATTTTGTCATAGGGCAGGGCTAGCGCGTAGCGCTCACCGTTGGGAAATGAAGCGTAACGAAGATCATTTATCGCGCGCGTTACGTGATACTGAGTAAGTGCACGTGTGAGAAGGAAAGATTGTATTGTATGTCAGTGGACCGAATGCCAGCGGCCCACGTGTGGGTGAGGCATGAAAGAAGAAGAGACAGAAACCTGGGAGCCGAAGGAGTGACACCTGACAGCCACCGAAAGTGCTGGCTCACTTGCGCAGCCGTCACTAACCCTCCCGATACCAGAGTGTGGGTGGTCTGTGCGGGTTGCATGCCTCCCTGTGGTCGCTGGTCGCGTGCTAACACCTAACTAGAGAGAGAAAGAGAGAGAGAGAGAGAGAGAGAGATAGAATTAGACAGTCAGTTCTTAAACACTGCCATACTAGACAAAATTGGGCCGTGTGTTTGTGGACGATTGCCTAGCCTTGCCGAATCACAAATAGCATAGTCGTACTGGGAGAAGGAATCCAGGCCGTAGTGGGGGAAAATAGCCTTTTGAGATCGGATTGTGGAAAATAGTCAAATTATATTGGAAGAAATGCCTAAGTGTGCTGAAAGCTGGCCTATTACATTTTTGAGGGGGTTGGGGGATAAAAATTATCGTTCTGACTTAACGTAGTTGAGAGAACAGGTTATATTGAGAGCGCCAGCCATATTGGAGAAGGACTGTGTTGGGAAAGGAACAGAAGCCTTGACTAGTGAAGAATAGCGCAACGCCATAAGGGCGAAAAGTGCCTTAAGATGTTACAGAAAAAGACTCACAAGCAGCGCCTTCGAATGACCAGTCATCCCATGCTCTTTTAGCTCATTCGCAAGAGGAAAAAAAGAAAACGGAATCGCGTGGATTGGAGATCGTTCCGGCGATCGTAATCTCCTCGGAACCCAAGCACCATCACTGGTGGAATTGCCCTAACGACTTAATAATTTGGTAAATGAGAACCATCGTTCAACATGAAGACGCCCCAAAGAACACGGTCGTGCTGAAGATGGGTCATCTAAAAGTTTTAACTCGTTACGAACGCCGTTTCCACTTGGAACCCCTGGTTCGAACCGGCGGAAGACTCGGTGAAATGATTCACCTCGCCGACAGTTGACGTAACGTAAGACCCCAATCGTCTGGAACGATTCGCGAAACGTTCAGTCTCCCGTAGGCGAATCATACCACGGATCAGATCGCCTTTTGTGACCGAATCACAGACTTGAACCTGAATGCATAACGCAAGCCACGTCAGACGCGATGCCTATAATGGGAGAACGCTGAAGCTCTGTATATGGTATCTGAAGCATTCGAAACACTGTCTTTGATACCTCGACCCCTTGGACGAACCCTTGGGTTGTGGCGGTCTGAACTTTGGCTCGACCCTCGGGAGTGAAACGATCAGGCCACCGTGCCCAGGGGTCGTGCCTTCGTGCTCAGAGATCGCGCTCTCGTGCTTGATCAAGGGTCGTGCCTCCGTGCTCAAAGACCGTGCCTCCGTGCTCAAGGGTCATACCTCCCGTGCCCAAGTGGATGAATGGAACACTTTGGCAAGTGAATGTGTGTACCTTCCAGTTCGCCCATATTTTATCTTATGGGGAGAATTCTTCTCTCCGGCGTGATGGGGCGTGCCAGGCTTTAAATCTATTGCCGCGCTGGCGAAGATTAGGAGCAAGAAGCTGGTGTACTCCTTCCTTCGCTTTACTTCCCCGGGGCTGTGAGCTGTTGGTTGGTGGGGGCTCTCCCTGGTGGAGGAGGGTGGATTGTAGTACAAATTTGCGACGAAACCTTCAGTAACCGAATAGAAGTTAGAAATGAGAACCAAGTTGATTATCTTAGATTCTGAGTCGAGAGTGACTTACTGATATGCTGGGAAGGGAAGGTGTTTGTTTGTTGGTGTGTGGGTGAAGGGTTGTTTGTGGCTGTGAGATTGGGTTTATGTGGGTAAGAGGACGGGTGAAGGATCGCGTTTCTCCTTTTTCTCTTCTGTTTTTGTGTAATTATCCTGTTGTAATTACCTGCTAGTACTCTACAGGGAGGGCATTGTACGCCCCTTGGTCTCATCTCTCGAACCATCATTACTGTCGTGAAGTTTTTTAAACCTCTGCGCATTTACTGTCTTTATTCAGTTTGTTCCATCCATTTACTACTAAGAAAGGACTTCTTTACATCCTCTCAAGCAAGTTTCTTCCTTAAATTTCACGATGATGGCCTCTAGTTGTTTCAATCCCTGCATCTTCCGAAGACTTGCTCATTCTCTGCATCATTTTGATTTAAAACTTTTGAAAGTTGCGATCAGGTCACCTTTTACTCTCCTCTCTGCCATGGTGGTGAAACTTAAGGCGTCTAGCCTTTTCCTGTGTGTGTGTGTGTTTGTGTGTAGTCGCTTTTACTCATTTATTATGTCTGAAGACATGATAAAAAAGAAATGTGAGAATATTTTATACGTAATGTAGTACTGACCTCACCATAGGTGGAAGAAACCTAACTCATCCCCTTCCTCTCCTCTCTCCCCCACAGGTACGTGTGTTTATCCGGCTGCACCTTATCAGGTACTGGCTTCACCCGCCGTAAGTTATAACCCGTATTTTTCATCCCCTCCGCCAGGCGTCCTGGAGGAGTAAGGAGGAGGAGGGAGGGCGCATCTTCCCGAAAAAGTTTGGATAATTTTCAAAAGTTAAAGATAAAAGTAGCACCAGCATGAACCGATGTATTTCATGGGCCCCGTGTTCCGTCGCTTACAAATTAAGTTGGGTGTTGGATGAGCAAGTGTGCCTTTTCTTTTGAGGTGTGAGTCGATGGAAGGACATGCGCTCGATCATTCGAAGGAGGCTTTTCGTCGCGCCGTTTGCGTTGCCTGACGCATAATCCCTTCTATCAACGAGATTGGAAAGAATGGAAAAAAAGGGATTCGAGAATAGCATATAATTCCTGAAAGAGTGGTAACTCGGCCAGGCAGCTGCAGTGGTCTTGTTAAAGCAACTTAATTTAATAACTTCAAGGAACGCGCCCATCTTAATCTTATTTCTCTACCCAGATTTATTCAATTATCGTGATCAAGATTGGGGAAGGGGGCAGGGACGGACGCGAGGAAGGAAGGAAGATGGAGGATGTGGGAAGGAGGAGAGGATAGAAGAGAGCAAGAAGAAGAAGGAGGAGGAGGAGGAGGAGGAAGAAGAAGAAGAAGACAGAGACGGGAGGTGACGCAAGGTAAAAAAGTTTAGCTTGATGGAAAGCCTGTTGAGGAGTCAAGAAGTGTGTGCAGGACGAGCTTATGAGACCAACTCCCTCTTAATCCCACATTAAGACAAATCCTCCCGGATAATCCCATTTATGTGACGTAAATCCCCCGTGAATATTGGAACCTCCGTGACGGTCCGCATTATCCTTTCCATCTAGATTAATCCCGGGGAGGGAAGAGTCCGAATTATATTGATGCTATTCGCAGCTTGCTCCTGGTTGGTGCTCGATGGAAAGCGTCGAAAAATACACCGCTTTGGGTTGACATATAGCGTATGATTATGAAGGTAATAATAATGGAATATATTAAATGTTCAATTATTAAAAGCTTAATTGCGGAATCTGATGATCCCAAAACACGATTTTCACACCAGAATCCGTTTCACCACGAAAAACACCACCCGTACTGTGATTTTAAAGCTGCTGTCGAGTACGTGTCGACGATACCTAGGGCAGGAAGCCGGGGCGCCCCGCCTTGCATTGTCTCTATGACAACTGGAATCGGCCTGGGACCCAGCCGGCCGCTCTTGGCTACAGACGTGGGTCTCTCCCCTGGCGTGGAAGGTGTGGTGCATGGAATGGAGAGGTCCGTAAGGAGTGGTATAGGAGGTGGCCTTGAATGGAGTTACGGAAAGGGGATGGAAGGAGGATGAGGGGGATAGGTGTGTGTGAGTCTCGGGATATGGGTTGGCTGGGAGATGTAGTGGAAAGTAGTAGGGATAGGGGACGAATGGGAGAGACGAGAGGGATAGTATGGGACTGGGAGGTCGTTCGGTAGGTAGAGGTTGCGGACGAAGGAGGAAAAGGATGAACAGATCAGGAAGAGAGAGAAGCGACGATAAGGGAATAGGGGGAAGAGCGAGGGAGGGGAAGAGGGAGGTGAGGGCAACCACGCATTACTCAGGAGAGGATTTTCAAGTGACCTTTGGCGTGCTCCGTACGGTATGTTGGGGAAGGGGGAGGGGGAAGCTGGGCGCCCCCCAAGGGGAGAGGGGTGGGCCAGCCAGTGCCCCATCGGTGTCCCACTGGGTGGACACCTGCCACCTACACAAAAACTAGCAGTAAATGTTAATTACTGGAAGTGAAGCGGCAGAAACAGGACTATATATTTACCCAGAGCGGCGCCCTGATTACTGACCTGGTGAGTCCCTCTGGTGGTACGACCTGTTGTTGTTGTTGTTGTTGTTGTTAGGGTAGTTAGATGGGACGCAGGGTTGGATAGGGGGGAACCTGAGGTTTGGAGTGAGATAGAAATATAGCCACACACACACACACACTGCAATTACTAACCTTGAATTCGGACATGTTTTACGGTAATTTGTCACCCGAATGTTATAACCCAATTGACCCCACATATTCAAGCTTCGATACAGCCGGTGACTTTGACTGTAGCACACTAAATAGATTTTATATGAAAGCACGACGTTCTTCAAATTGGACATTGAGAAAATTTGGTGTGTTCCCTCATAATGATGATGCAGAGAGACAATTATGGCTAGAGATCGTTGTGGTGGTGGAACAGAGTGTTGTAGTTGTTACTGGACGGCTTGATAGTGGTGTGGACTGGGCGTCCGGAGAGGAGATTAGTATTAAACTGCTGGACAGAAAGTTGTTTTACCGTAGCCTTACGCTTTACGCCTTCAGCGTATACTGTCAGTTGTGATGTGCGTCATTACCTCTGTAGGTGTTAAAGGGATTTCTACGTCGACCTTTCACGTGGATCTCGCCTAGTTTCGTCTCATTACAGCTGGAGAGTGGGCGTTAAAGAATGAGGCCGTTTCTTGGCCTGTTCTTGGCGCTGCCTCGCTAACTCGGAAACGGCGAACGAGCATGAAAAAAAGAGTAATGTTTATTTATGTTACACGACCTCGGAATCCCACCTAAGTGGCTCCTGCAGCTTTGAGGCTGCGCTGCACTCAGCAGGAGGGACAGGGTGGACTCCCTCGAAGCGAGAAGTTCTGGGACGAAACTTGTGCTCTGTTTTCCTCAACTGACGATGATACAATCTCGTCAAAGGTGAATTTTTACTTGCTGTGTGTAACCTTAAGCAGGCGAAGTACACACACACACACACACACGTGCAATATACGAGTTTGTTTGTGTATACATGCGGTGGCGGAACGTATCTGCAGGAAGCCAGCTCGCCATGAACCCCCACTGTGAAAGAGCCTGTCACGCTGCCCCTTGAACGCTTCCTGTGGCCTCATCCCTTGACGGGTCGTGTTATTCCTCCCACTAGATGACGGGGCTGGCTTACTGGCTGGCTGGCCCAGGTCCTGCGGTGCCTGCAGTGCCACGGCTGAAGGAGCGCCGCCGCCCTTGAGTCCTGCGTGGTTACGTCGAAGGCCTTCGTGCTGTGTGGACCTGTTTATTTTGAACATAGCGTGTCGTGTTGACGATGTTGGTCGTGTGACCGGATCTTGGGCCGAGTATTTCGTGGCCCGAAACAAGGATTGGGAATAAACGTTTTTGGGTTACTTTACGTATTCTTTTACATATTTTTCACGGCGCATCCTCCGTGTTGGAGCGAGCGGAGCGTGAGGTTCTCGAGAGGCTGCCATCAGTTAGGGCGCCGTGGCCTCATGGCTGGCTGGCTGGCCGTGAATGGTGACATCACTCATTCTCTGATAAAGGTTATTGGCTGTATCTATCTCGTCTCGGTAATCATCGTGATCCTCTCCCTCACCAACCAACCAACCAACCAACCTTCCTTCCTTTCCCCTCCCCACCCGTTCCATACCCCTCTGTCCTGTCCCTCCCACCTTCCATTTTAACCACCCCCCCTCCTCACTTCTCCTTCTGGGTGTGGAGGCGTTGGTCCATCTCGCAAGACCATCCTCGGGGATATAGAGGAATACAGGTCTCATATCCGCATATGTTCTTAGTAGCTCTTGGATGTGCTGGGAGCTGTGTGTGGACGGGGGACAGGGACGGTGTGTCTGGTGCGGACGGAAGCAACGTCAGGAGAATAGAATAGGGATGTGTCTGTTGGACAGATGGAGGGATTGAGGGATGAATGAGATGGTAAGGGAACAGAGGTGGGGTATGGCAGAGGAGGGACGGGTGCATAGCGAGGGAAAGGTGCATGGGAGAGATACGTAGATGGGGGTTTTGTAGAGGAAGGATGGGTGTGTGTGTCTGTGTCTGTGTCTGTGTGTAAGGGAGAGAAGTAAGAGCGTGGGAGAAGTGAGAGAGAGAGAGAGAGAGGAGATGTCAGGCCCCCCTGCCCCCGGAGAGTGTTCCCAAGGGCAGTACAGGTGGTAGGAAGTGCTGGTGTGTATACAAAGTATTTCATTAATGAAACCATACCTCCGGCAGGCGAGGCAGGCAGGTTACCTGGGCACCTCACCTCACCTCACCGCCGCTGACGGAGCCGCGTCCACGGCTGGCAGCCTCCTGCCTCCCTCACACTCCCTCCTGATGCACTTATCACACACACACACACACACACACACACACACACTCTGGGGAAAATTAACTCGCGGGTCGAAAGTAAAGTAGGCGTGGCCTCATTCATTACGGCTGTTTAAAACAGGAGGAGAAGCATATCTAGATTATCCTTTTTTTTAAACGGTGAAATATACGATTGACAGACAGCGTTCGGATGGACCTGCGGTGATCAACGAGGTGATAGGGTCGTTAACGAGAGTTGCAGGTCGCTGACGAGTCACTTAGAATGTTGGCTAGTTACTTAACTCGTTAAGTAGTCTTAGATCATTAACGAATCTGTTGGAGTGTCAGTGGTTCACTGATATTGTTAACAGGTCAGTTATATACTTAACAAGGTAGTTCGATCGTTAACGAGTCACGTAGATATTCAGCAGGTCTTATCAGGCCGTCAACGAGTCTGCCGTGAAAGTGATTGTTCTTGTGATCGTGGGTGATTAGGAAATCCTTGTGAGGTGACACATCCTACCGCCACTCCCAACACCTGCCTTTCTCTTCCCACGCTCCCCCACAGGTCTCTCCCTCTCCAGCACACCTTTCCCACTCTCCCCAACACGTACGTTCTTCTCCCACACACCTTTTCCCACTCTCCCCAACACATGCGTCCTCACCCACACACCTTTTCCCACTCTCCTCAACACATACGTTCCTCACCCACACACCTTTCCCACTCCCCAATAGATGCTCTCTCCTCCCACACATGCCTCCCATCCCTCCCCTCCCCCAATACACCCCCCCATTTCTTCCTCCCTTACATACATACCCCTCCCATCTTCCCTCACACGCGCCCTCCTCTCCTCACAAAGGTCCCTCTGTGTACGTCGTTCCCTCCCGTAATACACAGGAACACGATAGTTTGTGATTACTCCTCCTACAGTAGACCAAAGAAGAGTATACTGGTGTGTTTGTCCAAATGTGGAATCCTTTATCCCGCTGTGCTGGGGGCTTTTGAGCCACGCAGCACCGCGGGAATTGTTCCATCCGAGCAACGAGAACTGTGGAGTACAGTAGTTTACCTCATCACGCATGTAAACCAGAGTGGGATCGTATACCTTGAATTTGGGGGAAGGTTTACCGTGAAGGTAAACCAGGACCGACTAGCAGAATTGCAGTTACGTTGAAAAGAAAAAAATGAAAGACTATTTGTTTTCTTTGTCATGTATGTGAACCAGCGACTGCTCAAAGCGGTGCAGTAATTGAGACCAGTGAAAAAGTCCTGTAAGTAAATCTCGCAAGTGTAAGTGGTAAAAGCTGAGGAATTACTGTGGACGGCTCCTGTGTCTGGCACAGGTCATTGCCAAGGGATGAAAAGACTTTATGACGGCTTTACTCCTGAGATCATCATTAACCATATGCTAACGAGAGCTTTATTAAGTATCGAAATGGAGTCTTTACTGAGTATCCACCCAGGAGAGGGTAATGGAGCATTTCATTCGAGAGCATTATCATCTGTATAGTCTTTAAAGTATTATTAACTACACTCTCACAAGGATAGTGTTGGAGATTCACTCTTAATTACGAGTCTTTGAACGTTTATACTAGAACCTTATTTCATGTCCGTGGATGCTTTACTGAATATTCTACTCACCCGAGTGCTATCAGGAATGTTTTCTCACGGGAACGTTTATTAGGTATTTATACCCGAGGGCCTCGTTAAATGCATGCCCGAAAAGCGTTGCCGAAGAGATTGGTAGTGAAGACACCGTCGAAACCGGAGTGACAGAAATAGCCACCGCTCTCGCGCTACGGGTGAGATAGACGGTTGGGGGCTAATTAGGCAGCGTATAGAGGGAACGTGGGGAAACTGCATCTTTATATGCCTTTTTATTTGTGTGTGATGACTGTGAATATGTTAATCATGGGGCAGACTGTGCGGGATGAGTATTTAGGGTCTGATTGGAATGGACTTTGCTGTGGCGATGATCAAAGGAAAAATGTGTGGAATGAGTATTTAAGGTGAAGGGAATATGGACTTTAGCTGTAGTCTCTGACAGGATATGACCGTGGTGTCATAACAAGATAATTGGCCAGAATGGGAATGACTGGTGAAGTGGAACATGGAATGCCAATTCCCAAAAGCAGGATGGGAATGACTGGTGAAGTGGAACATGGAATGACAAGTCCCAGGAGGAACAGATCACAACACCCGAACGAATCGATACCTGGAGCCTCCCCATGGTGAATATCGCTCCCCCTATGGACCTGTGCTTGCAACCATGTTGTCTTATTTGAGTGTAATCAACCTCCAGACAAGGAGGACTGGTGGAAGCGATGCTTCATGAGTGTTTTCAGTGCAGATAGATTTTGCTCCAGTGTTTAAGGGGTTAATGGAAAGGTAACTAGCATCCTACTTAAACACTTATGCAGAGAGGTGGATAGTATCTTACTTAGACACTTATTTGGATTCGACGTAGATAATTATTTTTTTTACGCACCTTGAGCAGTAAATCCAAAGCTGAACTCTCCCGCTTCAGCAGTTAAGGAATGAACTTTTGACCTCTGGTGAACGGCATCAGTGACCTACTAAGGAACTGGTCAGTACCATGCTATAGAACTGATAACCACATACGCCAGGTTTATGGAAATCAGTCCAAGAGAACAATATTTATTATCAACTTTGTCAACCCGAAATACAAGGAAGTCAGTCTAAGACATACGTTGAATCACCTTACATGAGGTACCTTCGGGAACCAGTATTATTCTGTGTGAACATATTTCTTCCCCAAGTCAGTAGACATGAAATTACCCAAAAAATGTTGACTATGTTAGTGTATGAGGTCGGAAGCGTGCATGAGAAATCCCCCCCTCCTCCTCTCCCCACCCAGTGGATTCATTATCACACATTTCAACACACGAAGCAGACCTTTGCGTCATAAGGAGACACTGACAAAGTAGTGCTGATGTAGGACTTGAGTCTTCCGCTGGGCCACTCATGGTAACTCGCCCTGCCGTGGAAGCCTTGGTCGTAGACAGAACTGCGTCTGAGGAAATCCTCCGAATCCTACCGAGGGAAAGGGACAGTATGCGCAAAGTATATATACACGTGGTAACGTAAAATAATATTGATGATTATGAAGAACAAATTTGCGTTGCAGTCGTTGGAGAGACTCTCGTATTTGTTGGCCGAGAGTTCCTTAAGAACTGCTCGTGGAGAAGGAAGGAAAAAAAAAAAAAGAGAGTCGATAAGAAAGTAATTTGATGTATCAGTCAAACTGTCATTACAGTTTATCTCGAGCCAGAGACGAACCGGGTTTATTAGCCCTGTTTGGTGAAGATGCGACCGGTCCAGTCTCGCCGTTTTCTTTGGAACGGCAGCTCGCCAGGGTCATATGTCCACTCGAACAGTGCTCAGTGAGGTGTTTTAACAGGTCCTGTTTAAGCCGGCGGGCGGTGGGTGACCGAACGCGGACCACCATCGCTGCTGCATCAGGGCACGCACCGATACTCTGGTGCGGTACCACTCCTTCTCCTGAAGGAGGGGTCTCTGACTTATACCTGCCGATTCTCCGCCCTTGAAATATTTGACTTCGACGCGTCTGGACCCAGTCCCGGTAGGTTTGCCGTTTTTATTGAATTGGTTGTGTCTGTGGGTCCGATCCTGCCTCAGATGTGATATCAGCGTTTTGTCGGATATCTTAAGACGATGAAACTGTCTTTTAGGCACTTTTGTTTTTAGTCATCGCTGAGGAAGAGGGGAAACTCGGACTGTTGTATATACATTCCGTGAGTGTAGCTTTCGCAAGAGGCCGTCTCGCCGGCGCATTACCCCGTTGAAGGATGGTGTAGGAGGCCATCTCATCATCACATAACTTTGGTGAAGGGTTGGGCGCTGAGCCGTCTCACCATCACATAACCATGGTCGGGTGTGGAGAGGGATGGGCCAGGAGGCCGTCTCACCATCACCTAATCCTGGTGAAGGGTGGGGCGTTAAGTCGACTCACCATCACATAACCATGGACGGGTGTGGAGAAGGATGGGCCAGGAGGCCGTCTCACCATCACATAACCTCGGGTGAAGTGTTGAGGGGGGTAGTGAGGCAGGAGGCTGTCTCACCCTCGCATAATCCTTGAGGAGTTTGGAGGATATTGAAGCGAGAGGCCGTCTCACCATCACATAATCCTGGTGGAGTGTGGAGGATGCTGAGGCAGGAGGCGTCTAACCATCACATAACCTTGGTGAAGCGTGGAGGGTGTCGGGGTTGTGGTGAGGGGGGGGGGGTAGGTCTGTTTAAGTGCACCTCCTCGGCTGAAGAGGTTTATTATCTGAGAGATTCTGGCCAAGTAGTCACAGCCAGGCTTATACAGGGCAGACACAGGCTACTGGAGGTGTGCTGCTGCGGCGGTGCAGGAGGCAGGGGAGGGGGGTTGAGGGGGACATACATACTCAGTTTACCCCAATCTTCACGTTGACGGAGTCGTCTCCACCGCAGATTTTTGCATGGTACGCGTAGGTGGTTGTTGCGTAGCGTGCCACACCACGAGGTTCACGTGGGTGGTTGTAGGCACGATGGGTGGGTGTTACGTTAGTGAGGTTGTGGCACACGACGAGGCTCAGGTATGTGCGGGTAGCAGGAGGGTTGTGGCACGTTCACAACGTGGTGTGTGTGTGTGTGCGGACGGTCGTGAGGTGTTGTAGGACACGACAAGTTGGAATGTTGTGGGTGATGTTAGAGCACGAGGATCTGCGTGTCGTTGATTGTAGTGTTGTAGCTGGAGACTCGTCATGCGTGGGTGGTTTGTAGGGTTATAGCACGCGACAAGACGTGTGTGGTTGGCTGTAGGGTTGTGGCACACGCACGTCCTTGCCTCCTCCTCCTCCTCCTCCTCCGTGGCCTACGGAGGTATGTCCCTTATCACGCCCGACATGCCACATAACCTGTCTTACAAGACAGACCTCCTCGTCTTGGCTTACAAGCCGTGCAGCCCCCGTCTCCCCTTATCTCCCGGGACATCCCGCAAGAATGCCTGCTTTCCTGTCTTTCATGCGTCTCCTGTCTTGTCCTCCTTAATGTCTGTATACTGTACCTCGTGTGTGTGTGTGTGTGTGTGTGTGTGTGTGTGTGTGTGTGTGTGTGTGTGTGTTTGAGTGTGTGTGTGCGTGCCTGTGTGTGTGATCACTATTTTTTGTGTTATGGGGACAAGAGTTTTTTAAGCTCTTGTTGCCCCCCGTCTCTTGACCTAGTGTTCGTATCATGTGTATTTACACACACGCGCCTGCCTGAGCCCATTTATCCGGGCCCCATTTATCGACCAACCCCGAGAGGAGGATGAGCATCGGTTGGGTGTGCGGGCCGACCGCCACGCCCAGGATTCGAACCCATGTGGGTCCGACCTCGGGCTGCCCAATGCTGACTCATGGTGTATGTGTGTGTGTGTGTGTGTTTGTAATTGATTACGTATATGTAATCACATAATTGTGCTGTGCTGGTAGGGAGTTCTACACTCATGGGGCCCAGTCTACTGGACTGTATTTACCATCGTACAGCTTTTTCTTTTGTAAACATCTGTATACTGTCCACTTTCACAGTATCATCGTTCATTTGATTTCATTTAGCCACAGCTCATTTGTTGAACAAATACCTCTTCAAAGCTTTTCAAATAAGTTTCTTGTTTACTATCTGTTATGTCCCTTGGTTGTTCTGTCTGTGCATTTTTCGAAGAGCCGTTTACTGTCTGCCTCGTCAAACTGGTTTAAGAACTTAAAAGATTGTCGTCAGGTCACCCCTTACTCTTCTCTTATCCGTGCCGAACAAAATTGAGGCCTCTTATCCTCTCCCTGTAACACAGCTTTCCCAATTCTCGGTACCGTCTTTGTTACCTTGCTCGGGACCTCCTGTGCGAGTTCACCATGCATCTTTAAGTTGAGGCAAGCAAACCTGAGAAGCATGCTTAAAACCTCTGGCTTAACGTGGGACATGAACGTTTTTAAACATGTTGCTGAATATTTCCTTATCCATGTACTGGAATGGAGGTCTGATGTATTTGCCAGGAGGTAGTTCGTCTCCTTTACCGTTCTCCTAAAGTGGGGATCTGGTTAAGGACGAGGCTGTGTGTGTGTGTGTGTGTGTGTGTCTGTGTCTGTGTCTGTGTGTCTGTGTGTGTGTGTTTATCGGGCCGGATGGCCGGCCATTCAGGTGACAGATTAGTCTTGTTTCCTGGCGCTAGTTGTCCTTGGTGCCGTGCCGGCCCGGCCCCCTCAACCTCCCCTCCTCCTCCTCCTCCTCCCGGCGCTGGACTTTGGGGGGAGGGAGGGAGGGAACACTCTTCGTATCGAGTGACCCACCTTCAGATGGCACACTCGCGCCGCCTCAAATTCAATATTCCCCCGCGACTTCGAGGGACACACTTATTCAGAATTCAAAATCAATTTGGATACAAATGCGTTGGGAGAATAGCCTC
Source organism: Panulirus guttatus (assembly GCA_032361385.1). Taxonomy (NCBI): domain Eukaryota; kingdom Metazoa; phylum Arthropoda; class Malacostraca; order Decapoda; family Palinuridae; genus Panulirus; species Panulirus guttatus. The sequence goes on from JAUUDW010051934.1 coordinate 14,948, forward strand.
ATTCCGGGATACAGGAGTCGAGGCTCACTCGGGAGTATTGGGTATCGCTTACCACTCTCATGTCCCCACCGCCCCACATCCCAGTGCCTCCCTCCTGCGTCTTTTAAGGTCGTGATTCACGCAGGGAAGGCACTGGATGAGGAACGTACCGTGTAGCTCCGTCCCCCACCGAACCAACCAATACCCAAGAGGGAAGAAAGTGAAAGATGAAAAGGAAAGGAAAAAAAAAATGTGTAGGAAAAAAAAAAGAAGGCTTAGA
>JAUUDW010052045.1:0-16633 GCA_032361385.1 Panulirus guttatus
GTTTCAGTGCATTACACATGACAGCTAGAGACTGAATGTGAGCAAATGTGGCCGTTTTGTCTGTCTCCTGGCACTACCTTGCCAGCGCAGGGGATGGCGATGCTATTTCCTGTGGGGCGGGATGGCATCAGGAATGGATGGGGTGAGCAAGTGTGAATATGTACGTGTGTATATTTGTATATGCTTATGTATGTATACGTATGTATATATGTGCATGTTGGTATGTATATGTATGTACTGTGCATATATGTGTATGTGGGGGACGGGTCTCTCTTCATCTGTTTCCTGGCACTACCTCGCTGATGCAGGAAACAGCGATCAAGTGTAATAAGTAAATAAATAAATATATACATGCATTTATATGTGTGTATGTCCTTATATATGTGCTTTGCATGCATGCAAAGCATATTTACAAACCAGGTTGATAAGGAAATCAAGCTGTATCTCAAAATTTCCTTTATTTTAAGTTCCAGTTATTAATATCTTTCAAACTTGCTTTCTACTTTTATTTTTTTGATTATAAAAAACATATTTCTTTGTTGACTATTGTTTTTCCAGGCTTTGTCGAATATCACTCCATTACGTAACTATTTCCTGGACCCCTGCAATTACAGCCATATTCACCATGCACCTGGCACCCAAGGGTTAGCAATGTTCCCACTCATTACGAGGTTTGGTGAACTGGTGCGTAAATTATGGAATCCAAGGAATTTCAAGGCTCATGTATCACCTCATGAAATGCTTCAGGTTGGTAACCTATGATTTTTTTTAAGTTATTAAATTCATGTGAATTACAAGATTTTTGCATATATTAATTTTCAGGCATAATCTCTATTCAGAAGCTTAATGTTTGTAAGAAAATGATTACATGTTTACATAAATTTTTGAATTTCTTTGAACTAATGGATAGAATGAGTGAGGAAAAGTTGGCAAAGAGGATATATGTGGCAGAAGTGGAGGGAACAAGGAGAACAAGGAGACCAAATTGGGGATGGAATGAAAAAGATTTTGAGCGATTGGGGTCTGAACATTCAGAAGGGTTAAATTATATGCTGTCAGTGGACAGAACCAGGTTATGTCAAGTGTCTGTGGTAAAATATAGAAAAGTCTATGGGGCCCGGTTGTGGATAGGGAGCTGTGGTTTCAGTGTATTACACATGACAACTAGAGAATGGATAGGAGCGGATATGAGCCTTTCTTTGTCTATTCTTTGCTAATGCAGGAAACAGTGATCAAGCATGAGAAGAAAAGTTATTTAAGCACGTTAAATATAGAATAAAGTTAAATGTGGAAAGTGCTAATAAGAGAACTGGTGAGAATAGTAGAATGATAGATATGAGAAGGGAGAAATTGAGATAGAGCTAGCATGCAGAGAAGCTTCAGTCTGAAGACAGGGATGAACTTAAGGGCATTGGTGGATATAGAAAATATGAAGTGTCGAGTTTTATGGTTTCTTGCAATCAGAAATAAGGAACAGCAGAAAGGTGATTACAACAGTGAGATGTTCAACCAAATGGTGAAATGATGGACATCATAGGCATTACTAAGAATTTACATAGCTATTTTTCAAGAAAGAAAGAGCGTAATCCCATCCTCTGAACTTGGTACTTATCCACATAAAAGTATTCACAACTGTATACATTGCCCTCAGATAAGTAGGACTGAAGGAAGGTAGTATCTTCATTTTCATTGTACTTGTACTTGAAAAAGATTATAGCATATGTGACATATATGCCCTGTTCTTTTTCAGGGAATCTTCTATAATTCTTTAGTATATAATACTGATGCCATGTTAACAGTTTTTAATTGCATTTTTTTTTATTTTAGGCAGTAGTATCATGCAGTAAGAAAAAATTCCAGTTCACAGTTCAGGGAGATGCCATCCAATTTCTGTCTTGGATATTAAATGCAATGCATTTAGGATTAAAGACACCCAAACGGAAAAATACCATCATCAATCGCTGCTTCCGAGGAACCATGAATATCTACTCTGAAAAGGTAATACATTTCTATTTTTCTTTTTGTCTTTACAAACTCATCTCCCAGTACATAGGCTATAGGCTAGTCTTGTATATTTATATATGTATACTTACTTTCATCCCCGAGAATCCTTTCTATCGTTAAGAAACTCTCACAGGAGACAGGAAGCTGGCCAGTAATGATGTTGTTTGTATATCCTTGTGGGGAAAGTGTGGAGTATCTGAGCAATAAGTGTTCATTGTTGTTGTTGCATTGTGAGCATGAAGGGTCATGGGATATGTTTTATTGGTGTTTGCAGTAATCTGGGGATGGATGATGTCTGTATCTATCTATCTATATCTCTGACACCCATTCCCCCTGGGAATTCCTATCAAGGGAGCAGCCATGGCAATAGAGTCTCCACTTATCCCTCTCCTTACATGCCTCCCTCGCATACACCATTTCATGCATTCTTTCTCTCATACTTATTTGCTGTATCCTGTTTTAGTGAGGAAGCACCTGGAGCAGAGAAAGAAAATGCCTCACTTAATCACATCCGTTCTCTATCTTTCATGTGTAATCACCGAAACCACAGGCCTCATCCATAACCAGACCTACATGAATATACAAATATATATACATGTATGATGTACTTCACATTTATAAAGAGTCATTGAAATAAACGTGTCACTTAACATCATCTAATTTATTCAGCAGAGTCATGCATAAAGGGATTTTGAGATAATTAATCCTAATAATGCTACTTCTTAACTTTAGATCTTGCCTGTGGATATAGATGATAAGGAACGAGATCGACTGTTAAAGTCTGAAGAATATCAAGAGAAGATGGAAGAGAGCCCATTCTTATACCTTACCTGTGACTTGCCACAGCCCCCTTTATTTAAAGATGAAAAAAAAGAAAATATCATTCCACAGGTAAGCAAGAGTGTGTGACAGTAAATTGAGTGAGAATGCAAGTATATGTATACTTAAATGTATTTTAAGAATGTGATAATTGTACAAAATTATTTTGAAATGCCAGTGTATTTGAGTAGTTATTTAGTGGATGTCTTGTATTTGTCATTCAACAGTAATTGTATTATCCATTATTTCCATCTTGCTCACATATCTTCAGATGGAATGGTGGTGTTGGGTAGTAGAGGTTCTGAAAGACAGTAAGAAGTTTAAAGAAATTACACCCACATAGGTAGCCACCAACTAGGGAGGTATATTACTGGTACTACCTGCCTTGATATCAGGAGGGTTAGTGACATCTTCATACCTACTACAACCTACTATTGTCCACTCAAAATCCAAAATGTATTAAGGTGATAATGACATGATACGATACATAAATACAAAATTTTTTGTAATTCAATGACCCATATCTGACTAGTATGAAAATATAGGTGAATACAACATGATTTTCACCTCAAAATATAATGCGACCGAGAAGCACTTTTATTGCTAACGTTAAGAGTGTCTGTTGATTGGAATTGCTATATGAGGAAAGTGTAATAAAGTGTGCTAAACTGTAGAGAGCAGTAATTAATCAAAGCATTTTAATTGTAATTTCATGTACAGTTATAGTTCTTAAAGAAATAAAGAGTAGTTATGTTGATATACCTCAGATTATATTTAAGATTATATGAAAAGCTTGAAACTTTACTAGAGTAAATGTGTAGATTAATATGTCCAAAGAAAATCCCCATATGGAGGTACAATCCCCTGAGGAAAAGATCCAATTCCCTTAAATATGTATTCAGAATATTATATGTGTGACAATTGCCTGTGCTACAGAGATGAGTCTTCCATAGCATAGGATCTCCATGGTGGAAGGAGGAGATGCCGTTATGAATAAGATCACAAAACAAACAAATTGAATAAATCACAGAGAATTAGGAGTTTGGTGCTGATAGATCCTTGATAAGCATATACTTGCCAACAGAGAGGTGTATTGGGTACAGAGATAATTAGTAAAATCCAGGATATATGTAAACAAGAAAGGAGAGATTTAAACTTTATATAAACTTCGGAAATATTAGAGTTGGGATAAGCTAATTTGAGGGGGCAACACGTTTTCTTACTGATAATTTTCTGACCATCAAAGGCGATTAAGAAGAAAGTGTTAAAGGAAAAATATTCTATTTGGGCTGTATGAATATACAAAGGAAACTTATGCAGGAAGAATAAATTGAAGTGTAATCAAATATTAGAAAGGAGAAGAGGAGACCACAAGATAGGTCCAAGGACATAGTGACAAAATATAATGTTATTAGAGTACAAGTTGACTTGAATTTCCTCTGCTATCTGGCATGTATGTATGTTGTTCAGTTTATTTAAGCTGATTTAGGTACACAGTGCAAGATTCTATGGGAGTGCTATGTTTATCAAGGAAACAACATATGTGGTGTAGACAAACCATGCTTTTTATATGTATTTTTCTTGTTTGTGTATAGCATCAGAGCATTATACTTGAAAATATAGATTGCCTATTAAAAAGGATAAAGAAGTTTGCGGTTGAGTTATACACAACTTTATTGCTGTTTAGGTGAGCTTGTATGTACTGCTGAGTAAGTTTGATGGGAAGACTGGGAAGGAATACCAGACCTACAAGGAGAATATTCTCAAGAGGTTCCAACTCACAGGACTTCCTCCATATCTCATCCTGTACCATAAAGTGAGTTGCAGACTTCATACATATATGTATATATTGTGATTTCCTTTTTCAGTCTAAAGTTTGTTGTATAATTTTAAGGCCCTGCAGCAAATATAAAAGGTGCACCGAGGTTCATTCTTGTTATTCTTTGTGTAGCTAGAGAGTCATCACCTTATTTTTATGAAACTTCTGATATGGAAAATATAAACACTGAAAAGATATATGTATCATTTCCAGCTTGAAGACTGAGGATTTGTGATTTCTTTTTTATTTCTAGGAGTGTTGGGCAGTTGATTATTTACCTAAAGTGTTTTGTTTAAAAGTCCTGGACAAAATACAATGTAAATTGTTTATCTTCTGTAGTTTGAATAAATGGTTGTCAGAGGATGGAAGTTATGGACATCTTTACAAAAGGCAAACTAGACAGGCTTGTCTAGGATATGGTTGAGAGACATTGGGAGCTTTGAGTGGAAGATATGGATGGTTATGCAAGAGATGAATGTGAATGAGGGATGAGTGAATCATTTTGATAACAGTTAAGTGCAAGTGTGTCAACTTAAGATTATTAACTGTGAAATTCAAGTATGAAAGTTTGTCATACATTGTGTGTGCATCACATAATGACTGAGGAGAGGAGATTAAATCCTTGGGAACCCAACAGCTCACAAGAGAATCAGATGAAAGGTGAGAGCATGTGAGAAGTGGAGCTTAAAATCATGATTGGCTAGGCTCATAGCTAAGTTTACAGTTTTTCAAAAAATACAATTTGAACTGAAGTATATGATTAGTTGATGCAGGAAAGATTTTTGATAGTTATATACCTCAATTTTAACATTTCTCTTCTCATGCTTATTATTAAAGTTTGTTGCAGAGGTTCACCAAGAACACATTCTACGTTGAGAAGAATCCAACAATCGTTAATTTCCCAGTGAAAAATATTGATGTTTCAGAGTATTTGACTGAAGAAGTAAGTGTGTATCATTTTATTAAGTAGCAAAATGTTCTGGCTGTAAGTGTTGAGCTATAATCATTTTCAGGGTTGGGCCATTAAAAGTAGATCTGTAAGCATCATGAAGGATTGGTGTTGGGGATGGAATAGGATTGCATGCTGTATAAGTAAATATTTTTCTCATTCATGGTGAATTTGTTTTTAGGTTTAGACATTGGAGGACATCATAACTTTTGATCAAGAGAATTTTTCTGCGATATTTCAATTTTATTTCCTTTTTAATGTGAATTCCATCTTGCATTTATTGGACTTACCACTTCATTTGCAATTTAATGTTTAGATGTTTTGAAAAATCATGTATCAAAGGTTGTTTCTTCCAAATTAGAGATATATATTTAGGAGAATACTTATATCATCATTAATCATACCATACTTTGCAGGTGAAGCAGAAACACAGTGAACCCATTTATGACTTGGTGGCCAATATTGTGCATGATGGAGAACCCAGCACTGGCACATATCGATGCCACATTCTGCATAAGGTAAATTTAGATATACTTACAGAGTAATGTGTGAAGGTAAATCATAATGAAAATTGTACATAGATTGATGTTATTATATCAGTAACCTTTCTTGCTAGATCTCTTTTATATTTCTTGTAATCTTTCCAGATAGTGGTTTATTATAAGGTCACCTTCATTCATTCTTTACTCACTTTACAGTGCATCTAGTAGGCAGCTGTGTCAAATATAACAGTGCAGCATGCAGAGTCTTCTAGAATAAGTTTTGATAATTGCTGCTTGGTCTCTAAAGGCATTAACATATTCAATATTTATAGAACCCTCTTTGTAACTCTAAGGATATTAATTTTTTTAGTTGTGCTTTTTGTAGAGGGGAGCTCACCCCTAGTGCCACAAAATACAGTAAAGTACCTTTTTTTTCTGATTCATTAAGAGATACACAAAAAAATATCAGAACCATTATTTTTCCTTTTGAATTAAGAGCACACAATTATGGATAAACACAATTATGGATAATGATGGATACACATTAGGCCTAAAGTCATTGCCTATTAACCACACTAGCACATTAGAACCCACCTTTGATCTTGCTGGTCTTGTACAGGGCTTGCCTTCCATTCTTACCCTGTAGGGTGAGTAGATGTGCATGCACTGCAAATGGGGAGAGGCCCAGTAAAAGGTGTGAGACCATCCCCGCTTGCTGACTAGTGAGGGGTAGATGTTTCAGTGACTCATTCTTTGGGTTGCTAGTTATGGACAGTCAATAGATTTTACAGTGCATTTTGAACATAAGTAAATAAGTAGCCAGATTGAAAGCATTGCACCTAATCATACTTGCCACAGCACCAAAATGTCTAAGTGCTCGTGCTACTGGCATCAGTAGTAAGCAGTCTCTGAACTGGGAGATATATTATTGTTTTTACCTTTTTAGATATTGGGGGTTAATGATGGCTGTGTAATGTACCAGTACTTCAGTGGTTGTTAAGTTGCTTTTCTCTGATCTAAGTAGGTGTCTTTTCTTTCTGCTGCATCCACACATGAACTGCTGGCATTCTCTCCACAGAGATACAATCCCTTCTTGTCACATATAATGCATGACTAACATAACTCGTTATTCGTAACTCTATATTTTCCTGTGGTGAGCATTATATGCTAGCCTTACCTTTTGGCTAAATGGCTGGAGTAGGACATAGAAGCAATATGTAAGGACATTAGACAGGAGCATTAGGTAGAAGTAGCAGGTTGGAACATTAGGTTGGAGCATAATGTAGAAGTAGTGGGTTGGAACATTAGATATACACATTAGCCTTTAGTGTCTCACCCTTAACAGTCCACTGGTAGAGGGCAACTGTAGTAAAGTGTTTTCATTCTCTTACCAAATGTTCCTACCAACTACTTCTGTCTAGTGTATCTAACTAATGTTCTCGTAACAATTTGAAATCAACTAAACAAATTATATCTACTTCTCAAAAAGCAAACAGAATGTGTGGATTCCTTCCAGGAAATTTTCTTCACAAATCATCATTCACCTTATTGATTACTTTGTACTTTGTTGTTAAGACTACATCATGAGTATGTTGTTCGTTTCTCCTCTCCAGATTATCTGAAGGACAAAGATAGGCTTAAGAGAGCATAGAAGAGTGCAGTAAGATTGATACCAAGACCAAGAAACAAGCTGTTTGGGGAAAGGCTAAAAGAAATGAAATCATCTCTGCATGTGGAAAGAGTGTAGTGATTTGATGAAAGTTTTTGATATGTTGGAAAAAATTATTTGTGATATAGATTTATTTTTTGAAATAAACATTAATTTGGTAACCACAAACAGTGATTTGAATTATAGGGGGATAAAGGTTTCACATGAATCTTTTACTAGAAGATGGAATAAACTGCATATGAATGTCATGAATTTCAAAACAATTAGGTTTTCTTGAGGAGATTAGAAGTATTACCAGTCATGAAAAAGTGAAAAAAGATCCTTATTACATTTATCAGATAACATTACTGGTCAATGGTTCATCTTTTGCTAGCTTTGTTCTGTGTGCCCTATGAGAAAGGTAAGGAAGAAGGTATAAAAAACGGCCAAAAGTGAGGTTAAGGGACATACAGAGTGGGAGTTAGAGTGTGGGAAGGGAATACATCTTGAATAGTCTTTAAGATGAGTTGTGCTCATGGTATATGAAGAACATTCTGCATGATTCAACTTGTATATGAGTTACCATGTAGTGAATGTAAATAGATTTGCTGATAGTGATACTTTATTCTCTTTTCTTACATTTACATTAGTTTTTTTTTGTAACAGTATGTAGCAAACATTGTTTCATGTAGATATGCAACAAATTTTTGTTTTGTATTACAGGGAACAGGGAAGTGGTATGAACTGCAAGATCTGCATGTCAAAGAGATAGAGCCACAGATGTTGACTCTTACTGAATCATATGTGCAGGTACTATAGATATTGCGTTTTCTTGAGTTACTTTAAGTGCCAAGGATGTGCATGAGTGATCCATCCAGTGAACTTGGGAATGGACTAATGATAGAAAGAAGAAATAGTTTGTATCACTTGCATCCATCCCTTACTGTATGGAAACAAATTATACAGAAATTTCCTTTGACTGATCATAAGAAACAGGAAACCAATTTTTACATAGAAAGCTAGAATTTGCTTTTATTTAATTTTGAATCTAAGGTATAAATCCTATAACTATAATTTTAGTGATGTGCATTATTTCATTCTACACAGTCTAGTGCTTGTGCTTGCTGCATTTCATACCAATTTATTTTATTTTGTTTTTGTACAGTATATATATTGCATTTTCTTTTGAGCATTTACATCACTGTACATGAGTATATACTTTATATAATGAACGTAACCACAGCAGTACTTGATACTACATTAATCTCAGATGAGCTTAGCTGAATGGAAGATGATATGGTGAACTGAAATTATTTGTTTAGTTTTAGGGACTCTTTTTTGAGGATTGAAGGAGAACAGAAGGTTAAGGGAATATATGATGTTAGAGAAATTAAGAAATATGTTGATCGTTTGGGAATTCTGTAGATATTTAGATGATGAATATTTAGCATTTTAATTTCATTTTTTTCCAGTAAGTTTGTACAGTTTACTAAATAAAAATTTTCTTCCTTGCAGATATTTGAAATGCAGAACTCTTTTGTAAGATCACAAGATGGGAAGAAGAACTTTTGAGAAATTTTCAGATAAGTTTTTTACATTTTATCAGAATGATCATTTAATGCTGATAATCACATTCTCATTACTTTAAACTTTTGGTTGCAACGAACTTGATTGGGAAACTAACATTGTCATGTTCTAGTTATGGCAGAAATTATGTTTACTTTCTTATGATGAGTAAACTATATTATATCATCTATATCAGATTTGGGACCAGATTTATTTTCTTGGGGAATGTTCATAGCTACAGCTGTCTCTCGGTACATGAGCACCATGTACATTAAAGGTATTTGTCTCATAAACAATCCCAACTCTACATGGTTAATCTCACCCTGCTTCAAAAAATGAAAAATGTACAACTGCAAAACCCTGCTCATGCAGTCTCAACAGCATAAATCCTTTACAGAACAATGCCACCATGTACAAACACATACACAATCACCTTGCAACACAGTCCATTCAACAACTCCAGCCAAATCGACTAATGAACACAGTTACTGCGCCACCAAATAAGTTACTGATTACATAAATGTTAATGAACACGGCATGTTGTGGTTTTAGATTTGGTAGAGAATTGTAATTTTGAAAGTTCCATACACCTAAATTTTCTTGCTCAAGGTGTCTGTTGTCTGGGATAGGAATTTTCTTTTGCAGAAATTCCCAAGTTACACTTTACAAATGGTAAATTCCATATGGTCTATCTTTGTTTTAATGGCCATTTCTGAAAATAAGTATATCTTTATTTTGCTTTTACTCCAACATTATAAGAACTTCTTATGAATCTATTTATGTTCAATCAAACAACAAAATACAATATTAATACAAAGTTATTTGTAATATATTTAGATGAAATAAAGAATTTTAAATACAAAGAAAATTTCTTTTTTTATTTCTATTGTTAAGCATTCATTAGTTAAACATGAAGCTTCATCACCGTAGAGTAAGATATAATCACTGGTAATAACCTTGACTGCAAAAGAAAGGAAGAGGGTGGACATGATGGAAATGAAGTGTCTATGGACTCTATGTGGTGTGAGGTGTATTGATCTTGTATGTTATGACACTTTATGAGAGATGTATGGCAGTAAGCACAGTCTGATTGAGAGAGCTGACCAGGGTGTGCTAAAATGGTTCAGACATGGATGGCATGAGTGAAAGAAGGCTGACACAAAGGATCTATGTATCATAAATGGAGGAAGCAAAGGGGAGGAGAAGATCAAGGAGATGGAAGGATGGAATGAAGAAGGCTTTCGGGTGTCAGGACCTTGACATTCTTGGAATAGGATGAATTGAATCTATGTGTTATTTGGAGGTTGAACACATAGTAAATACCCAACCATTCTTGATATCCCATTGGGCACACACATGACATTACATAACTAATAGATAAAATTAACATTAAGGTCCTATACAAACTTTACATTCAGACAACATATGCAAATTATTTGTACCACTGAATTATCCTAGCCCAAGTTGGGCCTTCACAGTTAGTCAACATGGCCATAAACTTTAGAAGACCCATACAATGAAGATGTAAGAAAGATATGTGGTTTGAAGAAATTTTAGAAGAATTCCAGGTCAAAGGTTTGACATATAAGATGCATGAGAGATAATAGATTTGTGAAGAAATCATTCATATCTGTGGCATAATTGAAGAGACAAGGAAAATAGACAGACTCTAATGAATTTGGACAAATGAGGACATTTGTGTATGTGAACTGTGAGGCTGCACATCATCTACTTCACATAAATGGAAATATAAGTGAACTAATTGTATTTTTATCCCTGTAGCACCTCTGTATCATTTTTCAGTTTCCATTAGTATGTTTTCAGTTGATAAAGATGCCATAGTTTTGATTACTATCTTTTGAATATTCAATATATGAAGCTTGTTGAGAACTATGTATATTTTTTTCTAATTATACTCCTCCTTTCATATCCTTGACCTTTCAACTTATTTTAAGGAGATTGTCAAAGTAGTGAGAAGTGTAGAGAGAAAATCTGCTATGATCAAGGTAGAGGATAATTTACTGTCTCAACAGGACATTCCTAACCTCCTTTCTGTTCCAGGTAACCTTTCTTTGGCCTTCAAAAGTACCTTTAAGGGATGCTAGCCAGTTTGCATCACACTATTGTACCTACTGGAATTTATAGTTCCTTGATACTTATGCTAGATTATAGTCTTTTAAGCATTTGTAATAATGCAATTTTTAGGTAGATGTACCTTTCCCAAATCCAGCCTAGCATGTTATATATAAGGGGTATATTTCAAAAGTAGATCTAATATGAAATATAACATCCTTTAATAAGATCATAGTAGATTATCTTTGCAAACCTCAGGCTTTCCAGATATCTCCTTCTGCTCACCCCACGTAAAGACAATATTAGCATCACTCCTCCCACATCCATTCTATATACTTGTATCTAGAGGCTTATTCAGTCATCATTTTCTTCCTGTGTTCTGTGAATATGCAAAGATTTAGGGTTGTGTAGAGATATGGATATGTACACATGGAAGATACTCAAGAATTTAGTACCAAACCAAGCCTTGTCAGAGGAGGGAAGAATCAGTGCCACATAAACCCTAGAACACTTGGATTCTGCATGCTTAGGTCCACTACTGCTCAGGGCAGTGTGTAGATACTAGAGGGAACTAGTGTATGCTCTTGCAGGCAATAGCTCTTCATCTGTCTATCAGAGCTCATCAGAAACTGTATAGGGTATAGGTATGTCTGTTGACACTTTTAAGAGGTGCTTGGACAAGTGTTCTTTCACCCCTTAAGTCTCACAACTCAGTAACCTTTGGGCCTCCTCCAGCTTGATTTATCACCTGCCGCAGCAGCAGTGGGCAAAAGTGGGGAAGATAATTTTCTCCAGGATGAGAGTTGAGCATAAGCATAAGCCACTTCAAGTAAACTCAAGTAAGAATAGAATTAGTTGCATGGATATTAGGTTGCTTATCACTGGCAAACCAGATGAAAATAAAGTCAGGGACACAGACTTGTTCTCATGGTGATTGACAAGAGTACAAGTTTGGCTGCTCATCTGTATTTTCTTACTCTGCTATTATTCATAGTCTGAAATGGCATGAAAATTACAAACAGCTCTTTTTCCATAAGTGCACATGCAAAATAGTTTTTATTGTTTAGAATATATTAAAATTCACAAACTTTTTGATTTTTTTCATCCAAGGTAAAATGTTTGGTCACTAACTTGACTGTGATGAGATATAATAAAGATTTTTATCACCTACTCTTTAATTGTACAGTAGAATAAGGATTTGATTAATGTCAGACATTATTTCTCACCTATGGTTCATGTGCTGGGGTGGGGAGTTTAGTATGATTTCAACCTCCAAAATTGGTTGTATCCTTGACAATTCACGCCTTTTCAACCAACACATCAATGAGAATAGTTGACGCTTTTCTAAAGAGACCCAACAACCATCCATATATCTGCTTAGGACTTTGACCTCATGGCATTGTGTTAAAGGTGGCAACAAGCTGAGAGCCCACCCCATCTTCCACATTCTTTAACTTCTACTGCACAGACCTATGGACATTTGCTAGTGGGTTCTTCCTAATGTTTCAGGCTTGTGGACTCTTGTGGCCACCACTATCTCCACCGCTCAATAATTCTCTCAGTTTAAGTGTCATATGAAAACATTCAGTTTTCTTGAACAGGTATAGCAATAGTCCCAAGACTTAGTACTTCTTTTAGCTGTTGGCTAAGGATATTTCCTGTCTTATATTAATTGTATTTGCCTGTTAATCACGCCCTTCAGGTATTAATCCTGTATAAGTTCAGCATTGTATTTTTTGGATGAGGTTTTACAAAAGAGTTTTTGATCTCCCTTTTCCATGCTGCTCCTTGTAAATAGATTTTTCATCCTCTGCATACTGTAGTATCTTGATTATAATTAATGTTGTTAGGTTGCATGGGGTTGAGCACATAGGTTTGAATCCTAGTTGCGGCAGTTGGTCCACAGTCAACCCAGCTGTTCATCCACGCCTAGGGGTTAGTTGAAATGGGTACCTGGCTCAGGCTAGGGTACATATATGTGTATAGTGTTAACGGGATGGCCTTGATTAGGGCCTCAGCAGCTGGTGCCATCTCAGCTAACATAAAAAAAGATATTTATATATATATATATAGCTATATATGTATGTATATAGTATTAATGAGATGGCCTTGATTGGGACTTCAGTTGCCTGTGAAATCTCATCTAACATAAGAAAAAATGATACCATACAAAAGTAGGAGAAAACTTTAGAGAGGCAAATAATTAATTTTTGCAGGGCCCTATATTTTCTTCATTAAGACTCCTTCCCTTTCTCACCCTCTTTTCTTTTCAGGTTTATTGGCAGTGTGAGTTGGTCTTACTGGAGCAAGTTGTCAACTTATTTGCCTAAAGCTAGGTATCACTTGCAGAGGTAAGAAATTTGAAGTAGCAAGCAAGGTAATTGCTTATTTTGCATGTAGTTAAATACATATATGGTTATTTCACTGCCGCAGTTCTTCTAGGGACCCAGAACAGGAACTTTGGGGCAACTAAAAATGGTAATAATTATCTGCTGGAATCACAATCTCATCCCACAAAATAGGTTCTCTGAAGGTGGGAGGTAGCCTTGCAGTGCTTGAAGCAGAGAAAGTTTGTCTGGTATAGCAGTTTTTTCCTAAAACTCATTGTCATTCACAAAACAGGAAAAGGGTAAATGAAATCCATTTGTTATATCGTTTTTTTATAAAGCTACATTCTGGAACATATGAAAGGCCGAAGATTGCAGTATTCATTTTCACAGATTGAAATGTGCACATAATATTCAGGGAAAGTCCTGAATAATTATAAAATATGTTAAAGATAAACCCTATACAAGACAAAATTGCAGAGCAGGGATTCTAATAATGACATAAATATTGTAGGATTCCACAAAGCCATCAGGAAGGGTGCACTCAGCTTGGTGTTCCAGAAGTAAGTTAAACACATCTGTTGAAAATTGCAACAGCTGAAGCACCCTGTTGATTCTCACTTATTAGGATTCTCCAAGACCTACAGATGCTGAAGCATCCCATTCATTCATTTAAAACATCATCCATAACAAAGGCTGATATGCAGGGAGTATTTGATTGTACGCCTACAGTACAATGATGATAACCCAGCAGTGGGAGTGGGGAGAGTTTGGGTCGTCTAGTGACCCATAGTGTCCCATGACAACATTTTTGTTGCTCTTTGATCCACACCCAGGCTTTAAGAGGCTTTATTCTGTAATTTCCTCCCAACACTACAAATCTGATGGTTAACCTGACACACTATCTAGCTTGATACATCATCTGAAGGATCTCATGAATCCCATTCATGGTAATTGACAGAAAGGATTCATAAGCTAGCACATGATAAGTTCCATGACACAACATAAAATGGTCAGAAGAGTACACCTAAAATGTTTCATAAGGACTTATCTATGTATTTGAAACTTCACCCGTAGTCTTCCTGAACACCACAGCAGTGGTATTCTGTGACTTAATAGTAATAGCTGCAGTAATGTGACATAGTGCAATGATGTGACAACTGTAGCCTCCATTTATACCATACATCAAGACTTGGAAACTGTTACATCAGTAAACTAACAACTTATACTGTAATTATGAGGACCATTATAAAATTGGCATCTACTACGACACAAACATGCACATTTTTATCAGCATGAAGCAACTTATTTGTTTAATGGTAGTAGTATGATACATTCTACAACCTACAAAATTAAGTAGCTCATTTTGAACATACCCAGATATAAATAACAATGATCCTTGAACTTCAAATTGGTGGAATATCCACTGCCAGTTTGTATGTTGAGAGCACATAAACTGCAAGTTCTGCTCAAGCATGATAATAAATTTACATTTTTTTCATCCATCTCATATTAGTCTATATAATGCTAATGCACAGGGGGTTATGCACTTTTTACAAAATAACCAAGGTTCGGCCCAAAATACAGGGCAGAGTTGGCAGTGCTGCTCATCATAATAAGCTCAGATGGTTAAAGAGATGATCATGCTTGCATGAAAAGGATTGGACTAGCTAACTTCATTTTGTCTAAAAAAAAAAAGTCTTCTGTGGGACCTTGTATAGAGATCTGACAGAGGGTAACTTATCACTTTCATCATGAAATGTAAGTTAGCATCTTTCTCTTTGCTCACAATATACCACACTCATTAGAAAAGAAATATGTAGAGCCATTCTTCCAATCTGAAAACCATTATAGCACCTCATGGGAAGTTTCAAAATCCATTTCTTGTATTTTTATAGGTAGAGAAGTTATTACATCTGACCATTCATACAAAACATCATTACATAGATGTGATGGACACCAGTAGCCATAAGCTGTTAATAGGAGATACAATCAAGAAATCTAATAATATTTAGTTATAATACATCAATCATATCATCCTATGTAGACCCATCTATGCCAACCATTTGAAATTATCCGAAGGCACCATTCTCACCGACCAACAATATATGAAACTGTTATACAGTCAGATTCTGTATGTTAAAAAAATTCTGTATGGGCAAAGGTGGCAATGTTGAGGGTATAGTAGTCCTGACAGTGTTGTACAGATGCAGCAAGTCTTTGGGCCTTGGATACAAAAGAAAGAGGATGGAGGTGTTGGAAGTGAAATGCTTGGGGACAACATGGAGAAATGTGGTAATAAGCACAGCCTGAGCGAGACGGCTAACTGCAGTGTGCTGAAATGACCCAGGCACATAGAAAGGATAAATAAAGAAAGACTAACTCAGAGAATCTAAATGTCAGAAGTGTTAGGAGTAAGGGGGAGTGGGACACTGTGAAGGAGATGAAGGTATGGAATAAAGGAGGGTTTTGGGTAACAGGGCCCGAACATTCAGAGGGGCAAGGCATGAATGAGAGAGAATGAAGTGAAGGGTTGTGACATAATGGGGAAACATGCCATCAATGGTCTGAACTAGAGCATATGAAGCAATGAAGATAAACCATTGTCTAGTCTGCAGGGCTTGGTTGTAGATGGTAGGCTCCGGTTTCAGTACGTTACATATGGTAGCTAGAGATTAGATGTGTGAAATGGAAGCCTTTGTTTATTCTTGGTGCTACCATGCTAAAGTAGGAAAGGGAATTAGACAAAAAAAAAAGGAAATGAAAATAGAGATGGAGTGAAAGGGATTTTGAGTGGTCGGGTTCTGATCATGCAGGAGGGTGAAAGGCTTGCATGGAATAGAGTGAAATACATATATATATATGTATATATGTATCTATATATATATTTACATGGAAAGGTCTGTGGGACCTGGATGTGGAAAGGGAGCTGTGGTTTCAGTGCAT